>JAFBJQ010001022.1:239194-356258 GCA_016785345.1 Trinectes maculatus
ACACACGCACGCACACACACACGCACACACTACAGTACAGTGTGTGTGCCTGAGGTGGGAGGGGCAGAAACGCGGGCTGATGGCGCTCGGCTGCTCGTGTTTACTGAGGGAGGTGTCGATCTTATCGCTGCTGACAGAGCGACAGTGTTTTTACTGCGTTCATACAGCGAGTGGCTGTCAGAGCCGATCGTCCACCAGTGTCACAGGCAGGAAGTGGAAACGGCCCCGTCAGTCAGAGCATAAGGATTAAAGGAGCTAACATGAGCTCAACACTCATATGACACTGTATCAACTATCACAGCCGTATCTGTGCTGCTCATCTCCGAGCCATCGCTGGTTCCTCTCACACACACATCTTTAAACTCAACTATGAACACACACTCTCCAGATGCTGTCTCTTATACACATCTTATATATATACTGTATATATATACTGTGTACACATAACATCTTTCCCTCTATCTGTGACGTCACTTCAACTCTGTCCTGTAGATCCAGATGTGATCCGGTTCACCACCACACACGCGCGCGCGCACACACACACACACACACACACACACGCAGGAGGAGGGGGAGGAGAGGGAGGGGGGAGGAGGCGGAACCCTCCTCTGCCCTGCCCGGTGACCAGGAGGAGGGGGAGGAGAAGGAGGGGGGAGGAGGCGGAACCCTCCTCTGCCCTGCCCGGTGACCGACCCATCATCCTCGGTGTGACACGGTTTCATCCTCCGTCGGCGATCAGATGACGTCAGAGGAGCACCGGGGACTTGAACATGGATCAGACCTCGCGGCTCGGTGACGATTGATCCCGGACCCCCGGAGCCCCGGAGCCCCGGAGCCCCGGACCGCAGCGCCGCCGGTACCGGTAAGTGACGGCGGGAGCAGCGGGGACAGGACGCTCCGTCTCGGCTGCCGGGGTCCGGTTAGCGAGGCTAACTGACCCGTGAGAAGGTCTCGTGAGGAAAAGGTCTCGTGAGGTCGCGTTACCGTGCAGCCATGTTGTGGGGGGGAGTGATGGGGGGGGGGGGGTACCGGCTCTGACACCTGCTCTGGTTCCGGTTACCGGACACAGCAGGAGACACGAGCCGTCAATGAGCCGCCGCTCCGCCATGACGGTACCCGGCTAACCGACACCGACACCGGGGGACGGAGCGGGGGAGGGGACGGGGCTCCCGGTCGGATGCGGCGGCTCGTGTCCGCGCTGTGTCGCCTGGAGACGGACAGAGGAGGCGGAAGGAGCCGCGGTGATGGAGGAGGAGGAGGAGGAGGAGGAGGAGGAGGAGAACATCTCATCTCTGCTAGTTTCACTTATTCCACCTGATTCTACATGGAACATTCTCTTATAAACATATATATACATATATATATATATATATATATATATATGTGTGTGTGTGTGTGTGTATGTATGTATGTATGGATGGTGTGTATTGATTGGATCCAAATGGCCGCTGTGACTTTGTGTTATTTGTGATCAACAGATGATCAATGGACCAATTGTTGCGGCTCATATGTTCTTTATGTCATTTACTTTTCATCAGTGTGACAACATATATGATTGATAAATACAGAATCATTGTTTGTATGTTTGTATGTGTGTATGTTTGTGTGTGTATGTTTGTATGTGTGTATGTTTGTATGTGTGTATGTTTGTATGTGTGTATGTTTGTATGTGTGTATGTTTGTGTGTGTATGTTTGTGTGTGTATGTTTGTATGTGTGTATGTTTGTGTGTGTATGTGTGTATGTTTGTATGTGTGTATGTGTGTATTCATAGTCTTCATTTATATTCAGCTGTGATCCTGTGGAGCTTTTTGTGTTTGTTATTGTACACAGGGTTATTTGCTGCTTGTTTTGTGTGTGTTGTGTGTTGTGTTGTCGCTGTGACATCACAGCAGGGTTGTGTCATGTGATGATATTGTCTGTCGGGGTCAGCTGTTGGCAGGTGGAAGTGATCACTGAAGACTATTGATGATAATTGATGATTGTTGTGTTGGTGGGAAGGTCAGGGCATGAGAGGACACAGCAGGCTGCGTTGCCATGGCGATGGCGGAGCGATGTATCCCTTTATTATTGGACCTTTTTAATTTAATAATTTATTCACTTACAGATTCACTTTGTTCATGTTCCGTCTTCTCTTCTCTATTTCCTCCTCCCTTTATCTTCCTCCATCTCTCTCTCTCTCTCCGTCTCCATTCTCTCCTGTCCTCTCTCGCCCTTCATCCTTGATGCTTCTCTCTCTCTCTCTCGCTCTCTATCTGTCTCTCTCTCGCTCTCTCCCTCTCTCTCTCTCTCTCTCGCTCTCTTTCAGGTCAGTGAGAGTCAGCAGCAGCTCGTCTTCTCTCTCCAGGTTCACCTTTACCTTCAGGTCTTTATCATGATTTCTTCATCTCCACACCATGAAGAACACACTCGTCTTATTTTAGCTGCAAAGCCTTCCTCCTCTCCTCCCCCCTCCTCCCCCTCCTCCCCCTCCCCCTCCTCCTCTTCTTCCTCCATGCTCTTCGCTCTTGCCCTCCTCTCTCCTGAGTTTTGATTCCCTCTCTTTTTTCAAACACACACACACACACACACACACACACACAGTATAAAATGAAGCGTGGGTCGAGTGTGTTGCAGCCTCCCTGTGATGCAGCCAAACGACACACACACACACACACAAAGACACACACTGGTTGTGATGCTTGTCCGCTGAGTGTTGGTGAACGCACACTGGAGCCACATGCATCAGGTTCAAGCCCCTTCCCAGCAGCCACCTCTCTGTTCAGCCGAGACGTGGGCTCAAAGATGGCGTCTGACCTCCTCATCAGGCTGTCAGGTAGCGCGCACGCACACACACACACATGCTGTTTGTTCAAGGACACACTTCATCTCCTCATATATATGTGTGTATGTGTGTGTGTGTGTGTGTGTGTGTGTGTATTTAATATGAAATAGTTAACAGCAAATAAAACATCATGTCTCCATGTCAGTGTGTCGTGTGTCCACATACTTTTGGCCCCTTGTTGTCCGTGCAGATACCAGTCTGTAACACAACCTCTGCGTCTCTCCTCAGAGGCCACCCAGAAGGCCCAGGTGCATCCTGGGACGCGAGGGGAGGCGGAGCCTCAGCGGCGTGAGGCCCTGCTGGAAGTGTGTGGAGGACAGCAGGACGAGCCCGGCCTCGCCCTGTCACCTGACGGCCCGGGGGCGAGTCCAGAGCCGCCGTCCCTCACACACACACCTGATGGCAGTGCCCCCGGAGACACACTGGCTTCAGAGCTGCTGAGGAAACTGGCAGGTACAGGTGTGTGTGTGTGTGAGTGTGTGTGTGTGTCTGTGTGTGTGTGTGTGATAGATTGTAGAATCGCAGGTCACACAAACTGACTGGATTTTCCCACCAATCACAGAGCAACAGGAAGTGAACGTCAGGGTGAAAGAAGAGGAGGAGCCAGTGGAGGTCGACACAGTCGCCGTCGCTGACCTCATCCACGATCGACCCGTCACAAAAGAGATGACCTCATCCAGCCACCATCTCTTCGCCGTCAAAAGAGAGGAGCAGGGTCTCCGGGGCAACGAGAGCGGCGAGCAGCCGTGCTCCGAGAGGGATCTCGTCGGCTTCAGGCTGGAGGAGGGCTTCCACCAGTCTGGCTCCAAGTCCAGTGACAGTGTCGTCTCTGCAGCCAACAAGGTCCAGTTTCGAGTGAAGATGGAGGACGATGGCGTCGCAGAGCCCAAGACGACAGAACCGCTTTTCTCTGGCGCCGCGCTGGAGCATCGGTTTCTGTTTGAAGCAGAACTTGCAGAGCGCCCCCTCTCTGCAGCCAGGCTGAGCGGCAGGTTTCTCTCTGCAGTGAAGACTGAGGACCAGTTTCCTCCTGGAGGCCAAATCCAGCTGCTTCCTGAAGCCAGGATGGAGGAGCAGGCGTTCTCCCGGGCCAAGACACAGGAGCAGCTTTTCTTTGGAGCCAAGATGGAGGAGCAGTGCCTCAGGGCCGTGCTGTGGCAGGACATGTCAGTGAACCTGGCCTCGACGCTGCTGCACCAGCTCTCAGGTAACGCACAAGGTCAAGAAAGGTCAAGTTCCTCTTCTGCCGACCACTGTTTCATGACTGCTTTAATGTGTGTGTGTGTGTGTGTGTGTGTGTCTTTGTGCAGAGAGGGTCAGTAAAGCCAGCGGTCAGCTGATGCCCATCAGAAGCAGGTAACACCTGACCCATGCAGACAGTTTGACCTCTGACCTCTGACTGGAGAGGCACGTTTTTTGACATGGTATGTGTGTGTGTGTGTGTGTGTGTGTGTGTGCTTCTGTAGTCCTGTTTTGAAGGTGAATGGGGACCCACAACATTCCTTCCAACATATGGGCCCTCAGGAATCTACAGCTGGTAATTCACTGTACACACGCACGCACACACGCACGCACACACACACGCACACACTACAGTACAGTGTGTGTGCCTGAGGTGGGAGGGGCAGAAACGCGGGCTGATGGCGCTCGGCTGCTCGTGTTTACTGAGGGAGGTGTCGATCTTATCGCTGCTGACAGAGCGACAGTGTTTTTACTGCGTTCATACAGCGAGTGGCTGTCAGAGCCGATCGTCCACCAGTGTCACAGGCAGGAAGTGGAAACGGCCCCGTCAGTCAGAGCATAAGGATTAAAGGAGCTAACATGAGCTCAACACTCATATGACACTGTATCAACTATCACAGCCGTATCTGTGCTGCTCATCTCCGAGCCATCGCTGGTTCCTCTCACACACACATCTTTAAACTCAACTATGAACACACACTCTCCAGATGTTATTGTCACAGTTCAGGATTAACCTGTGGTTCATGATAAATGCTAAATGCTAACGTGAATAGTGTCATGTGTTAAATCTGATCTTTAGCAGATGTCTTTATACTGAGTGTAAAGCGACGTCTCCAGACACACGGTTGTATTATTATTACTTTTAATGATTGTGTATCAATGCACCGGTTTTGTCGGTGTTTTGTAAACACATTTTTAAAAAAAAGAAACATGGCCAAGGAAGAATTGTTGTCATGAATCACTTCTTTTCACTCCAGCAGAAACACAGAGCAGCGTCAGCAGAGATCACAGCCTGGGCTACTTCTACAGGTAAAACACACACACACACACACACGCACACACACTTAAACACTCCTTATTGTCCTCACTACACCGTAACAAAGATAGAAGCACAGGAATTCCAGTATTTATTCATTTTTCTCTTCCTGGAATGTGATTCTCTTCATCGTGATTTACACGTATGATTTTTTAATGTCATCATCTCAACTTTCCAGAAATAAATCAAAATAAACACAGGGAAAATAAATCAAGAAGGATGAAATGCCACGTTGCCATGTCGACCGTGACACATTCTGTGTTGTCCTGTCCACCCCCAGGTGTCATGTGTGTGGGTTTGAGACGGAGGGGCGTGTCCTTTTCCAGGGTCACATGAGAGAACATCGCCAATGGGAGCATGGCTCCTTCTCACTGCACTGCTGTGTCTGCGACCACGCAACCAATCAGGAGGCAGAGATGAGGGCTCACGCCAACATACACATCCAGGGCAACTCAGGGATCAGTGGAGACATGAGGTGAGTTCAGTCTGAGAGGTGTTTGTGTTTTCTTTGTGTTGTTTGTTGGTGATCTTTGTATTCATTCTAAACTTCATTTGTGTGTGTGTGTGTGTGTGTGTGTGTGTGTGTGTCATACACCCATCTCTACCCTCCTGACTCCCAGATGCCCCATCACCCCTCCTGCCACCACCGCCTCCTCCAGCAGCACTCCAATGGTTGCCGTGGCAACCCAGCCGGAGAAGAGCACCTCTGAGCATCGCTGCCGCATCTGCCAGAGGTCGTTTCCAGGGCAACAAGAGCTGCTAGTTCACTTCCAGGGTCATCGCCAAGGCAACCAGTACCGGTGCGACCGGTGCGGCCACCTGACGAGGACAGCCAACAAGCTGGTGGAGCACGTTCGCGTGCACACGGGGGAGCGGCCGTTCACCTGTGACCTCTGCCCGTACAGCGCCAAGCGGCGAGACAGTCTGCGCCTTCACTGCAAGGTCAAACACGCCACACACATCAGTGGGAACGCAGCGGACGCACCCGGCGACGTGCACACGCACCGGTCGTATGTGCATGGAGACAGTCAGCGTTCAAACAAACATGTTCAGCGACTGCACACGCCGGCCAACAGGGGCGCTGCTGCACCCTCCTCTTCCTTCCTGACTCCTCCTCATCCCTCACTCTCTGACCAGGCAGGATGGAGGGATTTGTCTCCTCTCCTCCCCATCACCACACTCATCTCTCTGAAGCCACGTTCTCCTCCTTCACCCTCCTCCTCCTCCTCCTCCTCCTCCTCCTCCTCCTCCTCCTCCTCCTCCTCCTCCTCCTCCTCCTCCTCCTCCGCCCTGTCCTGCTCCACCAAACTCTCCTTCCTCGGTTACCTCGGTCTCACCACTTCTTTATAAATGCTCCTTTTGCCTTCTCTCCCTCTTTCCTTCGCTTCTTTTTTTTATTTCTTGTCTTTTTCTCCTGGTTCCTTCTCTCTCTCTCTCTTTCACCTCTCCCTTCCTTGTTTCTCATCCTCTTGTCATCTCTTCCTTGCCACCTTACCTCCACTCCACCCTGTGCTCCTTCCCCCCTCTACTCTTGTATGTCCTCTCGTTTCCTTATTTTCACTCCCTCCTTCTCGTCTTCTTTCCTCTCCTCTTCCATCTTCATGTCCTCTCATCTTTCCCTCTCCTTTTCTCCTCTCTTTGTCTCCTTCATTGTCTCCTTTGAGGCCATGTCCTCCACTTCCCTTCTCTCCATCCTCTGGACTGTTGAAGTGATGGATGTAAAGCTGTGTCATAATGTATCCACAGCACTGACAGTCATCACTCTGTATGAGAATGTCAAACAGACACTGTTATGCTCAATGCACTGAAAACACACATAAGGAACGTTTGGAATTGAATGAACTTTTGCATAATGCTCGTGACTTCTTGCTGCCTGCTGCTGCTCATATACTCACTGAAGTCTTAGCTATTTAACTGTGTGACATATTTATTGCCTGTCTCTTTCTCTCGTCCCTCAGAAACCCTGCACTTAAAAATCCTCCTCTCTTCAGGACGCTTTCGTGTAAAGATCTTTCATTCTGTTCATTTGTCGTCATCGTTGTTAGACACGAACAACGTGACACTTTTATTTCCCTCTGTTTTTGTTGATGTCGGTGAATAGTTGTCGATTATATTTCACTTCAGTGGATGATAATGGAAATGTAGTTTAACATGTGTTGGAGAACTATCAACCAGATGGTGGCGCTGCAGAGGAGGATGTATTTGTGATGATGGACAAACTCGTGTATAAAATTCCTCCAGCTGTTTTTTCCACTGATGTTTTTTTTGGCAGTGATCATAAAGCAGCTGTAGCGGAGGGATGACATCATCACCATCATCAGGTCACTGATCAGGTCACTGATCAGGTCACTGATCAGGTCACTGATGACTGCGTCTGCGTCTTTGGGGATTTTTAAGGTCAGGAGGTTTCTGGCAGACAGTGATGATATTTCTGATATTTGTGTTGTATATTGCAAATGTATTTGTGTTTACATGACGACACAAGGCTCCCGAGAATCTGAGACGTCTTAATTTAAAGTTGCACTACATGTAGTTTTGATGAAACAAAAAAATATTGAAAGAATACGGAACAAAATCAGAAATAAATGTGGATGATAAGTGTGAAAAACAGGTATAATCCCAAAGTACCAACAGAACCAGCAGAGGGCGCTCTGCCCATGTCGGCAAAATATATGATTTTAGTGAATGAAGGTGTAAAAAAAAGTACATCCAGTAAATGACCCTGGGTGTTGGTGTTAGTGAACTGTGACCTGGATGTCGATGGAGCGGTTTGTTATGAAAAGGGCGACATGAGTTGAACGCAGCTTTGGCAGCGTGAGTACAGGAAGTTGGAGTTTGGATGCTGTGTTGCCTCTGTGGCACCTGACAGACAGGAAACAGTTCATCAATCATCGTCACAGATCACTTCCTGCTTACTTTGATGATCAGGTTTTAAACGTTTCAACGAACATAAATTGACCTGTTGTAAACACAGAACATAATTTCCACCAATATGGGTTTGATAAAATCATAATAACAATGTATTATTGTTATTATTATGATTTTTTTTAAAATATTCTTTCATTAGATGTGGTCAAGTTGTTTTTAAGTAGCTGAAGTTGTGCGTCGTCAGATGCTGACTCGGCTCCAGTGGAGGGAAACACGTTGTGCTGATGTGAGGAGGTGATGTTCTCCACCTGCACGTTTCATCTCCACACTTTACCCTCACACAGAAGAGCATGAATCACTAAAACCCACTCGCTGTTTACTTTCCTCCTCTTATCTGCTGTATCCTGTTACTGTTTGCTGCCGCGATAACCAATAAAGTTTAATTTCATCTGATTGTGTTTGTCACAGTAGTGAAATAACATCAGTCAACATCTGCAGGAACATGTCAACATTCCATGTCTCGGCCTTTTTGTATCTCCTAGCTTCCTCTTTGTTGCCATTTTGTATTTTTCCTTCTTGTTGTTTGGGCCTGTTGGGGAATGTCGCTGTGGGGATTCACTCACATGTTGTGTGGTACATGTTGTGTTGTACATGTTGTGTGGTACATGTTGTGTTGTACATGTTGTGTGGTACATGTTGTGTGGTACATGTTGTGTTGTACATGTTGTGTGGTACATGTTGTGTGGTACATGTTGTGTTACTGAGCGCTCAGGGTCGACTGCTGACGCTGATGCTGAGGAGCTCAGAGAGGAGAGAGGAGGCGACATGAAGGTCACACTCACTGAACGAGTGGGAGGATAAGTGTCAGTCGCCATGGGTCCGCTCCCCTCCTCGCCCGTTACCCTGGTTACCTGGCATGTTGTAGGGCTTTGTGGGGGCTAGCAGGAGGCCTCTTGATTGGCCAGGAGCGACTCCAGGCTCAGCGAATCGTTGTGGTGTGAGGAGAAGAAACGAGGTCAGAAAGTGGAGCAGCGGAAACAGGTGCTGGTCAGGTCAGTGCACGACGAACAGGAAGAGGGGGAGAACGTCGCTTTTGTCTCTGGGTTCAAAGTTCAAAGGTCAGGCTCCTGAAGCAAACAGCACCAATGTGTCAAACACAGGGTCAAATTACTGATCTGGGTCCAAGTCACATGACGCGATTAAACAAATGATCATTTTGTATTTGAACCGGAAGAGTGTATTAGTGTATTTGTGTAGGTCAACAGACTTTTATTTTTACTTCCCTCTAACGGAAGCAGCACAGCTGAACACATGGTTTATTATTTTCAGAATAAAATGCACCTTGACAGCTGCATTTAGAGGTTTATTAAAAAGGTGCTTGAATGAGATTCTGTCACAGGTTTCTGTATGGACTCAATAATCATGCAGACTGATCTATTCAAACCAATGTATACTGTAAAGAGATGTAATTTATTTTTCGGCTTTTACTCTGGGGGGAAAACAGGAAGTAGAGCGAATCGCTGCGTATCACTTGAAATCGTACAGGAAGAAGGGGCGTGTTGCTAGGTGTTAGCCTGTCTGCTAATGGCGAGCCAAAGTTCAACTTTCACTTTGTGACAGTGAAAATGAGCAGAGTCGAGTTTCCTGGAAAACGAAACCACACACTGCTGCTGTTGTCCGCGACAGTGTCCGAGTCGCAGATACAGTTATTTCACTTCTTTCGCTGGTGATATTGACAAGTCGTAACCAGTAGCGTGTAAAGTTTGTGCCGTTAGCCGTCAGACCCATCTAACACGCAGGTAGCCTAGTTTCACCAGCTAGCTTCAGCGGCTAGCGCCAGCTAGCATGCACGGCGCCGGACACATGCACAATGAGGAGCGGGGAGCGGAGAAACAGATGGACGACTACCTGAAATCGATAGGTTTACATCGGAAGAGAATTGCTAAAGACGGGTCGTGCTTGTTCCGAGCTGTCGCCGAGCAGGTAAAGTTACACAAGTGAAAATAAGCGCTAGCGTTAAGTTTCTGATTAGCTAAACGAGCGCAGGTGACAAGCAGTTTGTTATGCTAACTCGGGCTAACAACTGTCCAACGTGAGCCGAATGAAAACAAGAGTTCTTAATGATGTTTTTCCACAGTGTCGAAGTTAACAGTAACTATTTATACAACTTTTCACTTAATCTCAAAAATGACAACTTTTGCAAATGCGGTTCGGAATGTGATTTTGGGACGTGTAGTGACTACAAAGTGAAAGATTGGAAAACAAGTCATGTCAATTGGAATAGAATAGAATGAATAGAGTAGAATGCGGTTTATTGTCACTGTACGCATGTCCAATGAGATTAAAGCCACTTCTTCACAGTGCAAACATGTACATAAAAATATCAACATTAAATCTAAGTTTCTGAATGAGTGTCAACGAGGAATTTAATTGTTAGACTTATTTTTGTCATGTTGTGTTCTTATTATCTCTTGAACTTTGACCCGTTCCAGGTCCTGCACTGCCAGGGTCTTCATACTAAAGTTCGTGCTAAATGTGTGGAGTTTCTGAAGCAGAACAGAGGCAGCTATGAGGCGGTATGTTCACTGTCAGCACATGTCACTGACACCAAATCACAGTCAAGTAACAGATTTTATACCTTCTATGCCTTGTCACAACAACATGAACACACACTGTGTGTGTGTGCGTGTGTGAAGCTTTATTCACACAAATCATGTCCACGCATTATGTTCTGCTGCCCAACAACATGAACCAATGACAGGAAGGTTATCTTGATTATATTATTTTGATTATATTTGTTTCATACAACTGGACTCCAGTTAAAATATATCACATTTTTAAAAACGTCTCAAACATTTTGTTCAGTCGCTTTTGTGTCCGAGCGTTGCCTGTGGACTTAATGTTTACTTGTGTTTGCTTTTTTAAAAGTTTGGTGTTAAAATGTTCTTGTCAACAGATTTCACAAAAAACAGTATATACTGTAGAAAAACATCTGCACTGAGCTTTTTGCTTTTTTGTGTAAAAAACAAAGAGATGTACAGTTTAATGTGTTGATTGATTTATTTGTTATGTTTCAGTTTATTGAGGGGGACTTTGAGGATTATCTCTGTAAGCTGCAGGACCCTCAGGTAAAAACAACCATCAGATGCTGATTCACAATCGAGCTCCAATTATTTTACGTCTGTGTCTGTTGCCCAGCATCGTTTTCTTTTTTTCTCCTTCTTCATACTTATTGATGTTCAGTTAGAAGTTGAGGCATTGCTTGTGTTTTTCAGCGCTGGGTGGGAGAGGTGGAGATCAATGCTTTGGCTGTTATGTACAAGTAAGTAAAATCAGCACAAACACAAACTGAAAGACTAAAGAAAGAGCAGGGACTCTGATGCTTCAGTGGTTTGATGGCTGAGTGTTCAGACACTCGGATCAGCAGGCTTGAGAGAAACTTTAATATCAGTTTCCTCTCTGAAACAGATGTTAGAATTCTTCCAAACGAATGTATCTGGATTTACAGACGTGAAAGGTTAATTGATGCTACTTCACCAGGTCATCCCTCCTTCTTTATCTCTTCCTGCGTAGGAGGGATTTCCTGATCTACCAGGAGCCTGGAAAACCTCCTGTCAGTATCACAGCCAACAAATTCAAGGACAAGGTGAGACATCCAGCTCCTGATCCACTAACATCCACTTACCCTCTTGACCTCTCTGAACACTCATATAAATTGCTCTAAATGTCAGACTCAGAAAGTCTAATATAGATCTCTTATATTTTATATGTACATATCAATACATTGATTTGATTTGTGTTTGTTGTCACTACTCAGCTGATTCGGAATCAGACCTATGCAGCTCTGATTAGTTTTGGGTTGACGTGAAGTTGTTTCCTCTCAGTGATCTTTCTTTTTCTAATGATCTATAAATAATTTATAAATTTGTTCTTATCTTATTTCATGGGACATTGATTGACACATGATTTCAAAACTGATGAATTCAATTAAAGCTAGTAAATATAATAATCTCCCTTGTTGTCTTTTTTCCCCTCTGCCTCAGGTGCAGTTGTGTTTTCTGAATGGGAATCACTACGACAGCGTTTATCCCATCAGTCACATTAAAAATGCTGCTCTCTGCCAGTGTGAGTAACTGACATTAGATTCACGTCTACACGTGCAGATTGTTTAGATCAAAACCGTTCAGCATTTAAATAGTTTTAGGTCTCGTACGTCTGTATTTGGGGTTTGAACATAGACTGCAAATAAAGATGGACAACATGATGGGCTCCAACACATATGTGTTATGTTAGCAGGTTGGACATGGACCTAAGTGAAAAATCAAATTCACAACAAATAAATGATTCCAAAGATGGTTTGTGTCAATTAAAGCAGGTCTCACCAAACCGATGTGTGTCGTGAATAAAAGGTTTGTTCTTCATGTCCTAAACTTCACCTGTGGTCCGACCGTCACCTCTGCAGCCATCCTGTATGAGCTGCTGTATGACGGTGTGTTTAAGGTCGACCGCAGCTCCCTAGGTGCATGTCACCGGATTGGCCGACCCACTGACCTCCTGAGTGATGACAGCATGGCCGCATGCATCAGCAGTGACGAGTCTGACCTGGATACAGGCGAGCCACTCTGGTAGGAAACCAATCATGTGACTCACAGACACACACTTGATTGACCAGCTGTGATTATTTAATGTGCGCCTGACTCAAATAAAAGTCTGTCTGTTCTTTTTATGATGCAGGGTAGAAAATGGAACAAGCACTTCCTCAAGGCACAACAGCCACAGCTACAGGGTAACAGAAACACACACACAATGTGAATTGTAAATATTTGTTACCTGTGTCTGATAGCACAAATAATTGCGTGTGCGTGTGTGTGTATTAGGGCCGAGGTCGTGGTCGGCAGTTGTCTGACAGGGTGAGACGGTCACTGAACCCGACGTTGCTCAGAAATGTCGAGTATGATGTCTGGCAAAAGACAAAGAGAGGTAACACACACACAGACACACACACAGATAAGAAGATGTTTTTCTTTTTCTGATTGTTTTTTTGTTTTTGTTTTTTAGCCCAACAGAAAATGGATTTTTGCATCGCTGCAGGGATGCAATTCACTGTGGGCGACCGCTGCCAGGTGTGTGTGTGCGTTATATGTTGTTAAAATCTGCAACATCTATTAATTTTATGATATTTATGTGTGTGTGTGTGTGTGTGTTGTGCGTCTTCTGTAGGTTCGTCTTGAGGGCAGTGGGCAGAGCTACAGCGCAACCATCAAGGAAGTGCCTCCCAACAATGACACTGTGTTAGTTCACATCGAAGAACTGGGCAAGCGGTTGGTGATACTGACAACAGCACACACTTACACTTGTATATGTTGTGTGTCCGAGGGCACTGATACCAGTTCAGCCCTAATGCTCACCACCTCTTCTGTCAAAATAAAGGCTCAGTGATGCTTTAGTGTAATGCTGGATTCTTTCCTTGTGTGCCTGCGTGTGTGTGTAGACATGTCCCTCTGTGGAGTCTGCGTCCTCTCAGTGAGGACAGCAGTTGGAGCACTGTGGTCAGCAAAGACAAGAGGCTCAGTAACGGATGTGGAGGTGATGGAGGACAAACACACCTTTATGAGAATAACTTGTTCTTATTCATGGATCCTAAACTCTGTCTCCTCGTTGTTCTCAGACTGGGAGGAGAGGGGTAAAGGCCGAGGCAGAGGAAAAGCCCTGCCGGCGGTCTCTGCTGCCTCCTCCGCTGTGGCGCCGGGCTCCAGTGGGCGTGTGCAGAAGCAGCACTCGTGGCCCCCTCAGGCCACCGTGGAGGATCAGGGAGGGGCTAAACACAGGTCAGAGGGCAGTCACAGCACTGTAGTAGTACAGTCTCTGTCAATATATGAACAAGAATTCACAAGACGACCGCACACAAATATCAGCCGACCAATCAGCTGTCAGGAGTATTTAATGTGAGTCTCTGTGTCTGTAGGAAGTCTGTGAGCTCGGCCGAGTCGACCTCCTTTGGTCTGACGGAACAGCAGCGTTTGGCCAAAGAGGAGGAGGAGAGGAACGTGGCGCTTGTGGAGATCCAGCTCCGAGACGAACAAAGCTTTCCTGCACTCGGGGTAAGTCCACAGGCTCTGACGCCGTGTCCGCTGGACGTGTCCCTGACAAAAGTCTCACAGCTTTTTGGTGCATGAGGACCTGATTGAAGACGAGCAGGTCTCTGATTCTGCAGCCAGTGATGTTTCAGTCCTCTGATTATTCCCCTCAGACTGGGACGCAGGGCGATGGAGGGAGGAGGAGAGGAGGCGAGAAGAGAAGCTCCCAGAGAAACAGGACGGTGAGTGAGCTTGAAAACTTTTCTTTCTCCTGGTATTTAACAGATGGTGAAGGTTCTAGTCCGTACAGTATGATAAAGCGATTTTTAATGACCCCCTTAAGCGCAGACTGGACAGGAAGTGATAT
This sequence comes from Trinectes maculatus, assembly GCA_016785345.1. Taxonomy (NCBI): domain Eukaryota; kingdom Metazoa; phylum Chordata; class Actinopteri; order Pleuronectiformes; family Achiridae; genus Trinectes; species Trinectes maculatus. The sequence continues at coordinate 253,608 of JAFBJQ010001022.1, forward strand.
TTGTGTACAGTGTGTGTATCGACGAGGTCTCGGCCTGATGGGGGTCAACAGCTGTTAGCGTGTGTTCACTCCACTGCCTCACATCTCACAGCACAGGCTATGAACCAGACACAAATCTGATATCAAGCCTGTTGTGTTGTACAGAAACATTTGACATTTCACGTCACAAACCAAATTCTGATTGTTGTTTTTTATTTGTATTACGTTAGAGTCCAGTTGAAGACACCAAAGCAGTGTCTCCCTCTGGTGGTGAAAGACCAAAATCCTCCACGCCACCACTGACAGACACTACTATTCCTATAAACCCCACTCCTTCTGCTGCGGCTCCGCCCTCTGGTTGTTTGTCCAATCCAGCATGGCTGAGCTCGGTCAAGGCTCCGATGTCGAACACGGTCCATGTGACATCGCCGCCCACCTGTGCTGCCCCGACAGCTAAAACAAACACACAGTCTACTGGTCAAGCTGCTGTGGCTGCATCGAGTTCTCCCCGAGCTGGTGTCGCCCCGAGCACTAAGCCCTCTGTGACGGGTGGAGCTCCTCCTCAGTCCGTCCCCTGCTCTGCCACCGCCTTCTCCTTCATCACCCCTGTTCTCCCCACTGCTTCGTCCCCTCCATCTCTTCCTGCTCACTCTTCTTCTTCTTCTTCCTCACAGCCTCCTGAATCATCTGCCTCCCCTCCTGCTCCCTCCTCGATTCCTGTTCCCACTTTCATCGCTCCCATCGCTCCCCATCCCGTTGTTGCTCAGGGCCTCCTCCCTCCCTCCTCCCTCCACCATCCATCTCCTCCTGCTCCCTCTCTCCCTCCCCTCCCCAGTCCCCCTTCCTCCTCCTCTCCATCTCCTGTCCAGGACACTGGTCCAGTTCGAGAGGTTCCACCAGCTCCTGCACAAACTCCCAGTAAGAAATCTGTGTCAGGTCAACACATTTCAGGAAGTGAAATTAATTATTGATTAATTATTATGAGAGAATTTAAAATTGCATTGCAATAAATAGTGTTTTTTCAGTCGACATCATACAAATCAGTTTTCAGGTTGTTTGTTTCTAGGATGTTGGAGAAGTTTTCACAGTTGTCGTGATGCAAAATGAATCTGGACCTGGACGCCTCCTGGTGTTGTGTGATGGAAAACCTCCAACACAGCAGTCAAATTAAAGACGTGTTTACTCTGGAGGAGACACAGGAGTGTGATGATATTATCAGTCTGTTTAAACTGACAGAATATAGACAAGAATGAAAACGTTGAGTTGGGTGAATAAGTGAGACTAAAGACACTTTTTAAAGTTTTCTGCTTTAATTGTAATCTACAGACTCACAAAGCCAGAAACCTGTCTCACAGACCCAAACCCAGGCCTCGTTGACCCAGGAGGACATTTCGACAAAACCGTCTCCGCCCCGGATCTACACCCAAAGTCAGACTTCACCACTCCGGAGGACCAACGAGATGCCCCACACACAGGCAGAAGTCCAGTCCTCTGGTCATGTCCTCCAGCACCAGGCTCAGGTCCAGGACTCCTCCTCCCAGTCACAGTCTGAGATGACCCAGCTTCAGTCCTCTAACCCACCTCTAGGAGCGTCCAGCTTCCACACCCCGCAGCTTCCTCTGTCTGCCTCTGTCCAGGTCCAGCCACCCGTTCTCCATGCTCACCTGCACAGCCAGCCACCTCAGCCTCCTCACCCCTCCCAGCTCCCACACCCCTCTCTCTGTGTGTCGGCCTCCCCGACCCATCCCTCCCTACAAACCCACACCCCCGTCACCCAGAATCAAACAGAAGCCCTGCACTTCCCAGCTCAGTCCGAGTCCCCGGCTCACCGCCCTCACCAAGCACATCACCCCCACTTCCTCTCTGCACACCCCCCACATCATCCGTCCATCCCGGGAGCTGTTCCCCTACAGAACCTGTCCCAGCTCTACCAAGACCCCCTGTACCCGGGGTTTCCTCAGGACGAGAAGGGCAACATCGCTCCCACCCCGCTTTTCTCCTCCAGCACGTCAGGAGACGACCTGCCCCAAGGTGAGCTAACAGTACTGCACGTCCTTATCTCACCAGGGTCATGCTCAGACTGACAACGGCTCATTTCTTTCCCTCTGCAGATTTCAACATCCTGAGGTTTTTTTTCAACCTGGGCGTCAAGGTATGACAAAGAAGCACCGTTAAAGTGAAAGACATAAAATATTGCAGAGTTTCAAATATGTGATGTAACGACACACAGACAATTTTAGCATCACAGGTTTATCACTGAAAACAAGTGGATTTAGTCTCAGGATGAAATAAAGCAGTGGAGGGAAAGAAACCTTTAGCTGCAGGAGAAGTCACAAAAACAAAAAAAAATATTTTCTTTGGTTTAAAATGTTTGCCCCTCCCTCCCCCCTCTCTCTCTCCCTCTCCTTCCCTCACTCTCTCTCTTTCTCTCCCTCCCTCCTCCTCTCTCCTTCCTCCAGGCGTACACCATGCCGATGTTTCCTCCCTGCATCTATCTCCTCCCCCTCCAACAAGCCCATGCCATGCACCCCAAACTCTCCTCCTGCTCCCCCCCCAGCACCCCTCACTTCCCTCCCTCCACTGCCCCCACCAGGCCCCCTGAGGCCTACCCTCAGTACCCTCAGCCTTCAGTGTCACTGCTGCCTCATTATGGTCACCAGAGCCCCCTCCCTGAACAGCCCCACCCCAGCGAGCCCTCCCTCAACCAGGCCATGTTTCCTGTCACCCAGCCTCCATCCCACAGGATGTCCTGCACCTCGCTGCCGTGGCAAAAGCATCAGATCCCCACACACACTAACTCGAGCTACTCAGTGGGGTATCCATCTGCAGCACCACCATACCCAGTGGCTCCTCCCTCCTCTCAGGGATACCACCCACTACCAGGCACAGGACACCTGCTGTATTCCTCAGCCATGCCTCCTTACCCCCCATCCTTGCTGGGTTACCAGTCTTCATCCACCCCTGAGGAGCTCCAGGTGAGTCATGGGACGATGGAGCAGCTTCATCCCACCAACGGTGACAGGGTGCCTGGGTTCAGGCCGGGACAAGGCCCTGGTCCTCTGGAGGTCCCTGCTGCTGCTAATGTGGCTAATGCTAACAACAACAGAACGACGGTGGCTCCTGGTGCAAACAGTTTTGGTACTTTTTTAAAAATAACTTTTTCCAACTGTCCAGTCAAATCTATGAATGTTCCAGATCCAGAGAATTCCCGGGTCATGAAGGCTCCGGATGTTTTTGTCAGCAGAATGTCTTCATGCAGCTTGTAATATAGAGTGTTGTCTTTTCCATCAGCCCTGACGGAGGAGGGAGAGACCAGAACCGTGCTGCTCCTGGACCCGCCGCTCAGTGACACACCAGTAGTACGGAGACACACGCACACACACGCACAGTCAACAGCTCACAGTCAGCACAGACCAACACACAAGCTGGTGTATTGACATTGCATTAGTTTTATTATTATGCAACGTTAAACCGCTCTCTGTCTTTCAGCCTGTCTCCGTGACAACCATGAAAGCAACCAGCACCCCTGGCTCCCCTTATGGCCTCCTCGCCAAGACGATGGCCATCCCTGGTGATATTCCCCAAGTCCACCAGGGCTATGCAAAACAATTCAACCCCAGCAAATCGTTCATCAAGCCAGGAGCACCGGACCCCAGCAGGGCGGGTCAGCGGACGACCAATCCCGTGGCAGAGGCTCTGTCCGTGGCGTGCAGCACAGAGGACGACTTGGAGGAGGCAGACTTTAATGTCAGGGGGTCACGACGGTTCAGAGGAGGAACGAGAGGAAGGGGCGGAGGCTATGATAGAGGGAGAGGCGGGTACAGACGGCGGCAGGGAGGTGAGGCGTATCACCATGCACGGTTTGGCCCCTCCCCCAGAGGAGGGCCGTGGCAATAAGGATGTCGGCTCTCGGCCAATGAAAGGCGATGAGAGCGTCGTTATGTTTCTACCTATTCTGATTTGCACTTTTGTGTTTGCCTTGGCTCTGAGTGTCTCGTCATCTCATCATCTTCTACGTTTACGACCCTGAAAACTCTGTTCATGTTCATGTGCGCAGGGGGCTTCTGTCGTTCAGCTTGTTGTGCAGAGATAAACACTATCGCTCATTATCAGTCAGTGACAACATAGCATACCTGCTAGTTCATCATTAAACATCACAGTGTGTTTTGTGTCCTCTTTGTTACTTAATCTGTTTGTTATTTGGCCCAAATTGGCTCGTTGACTTTACCGCGGTTTGTCTGAACAATCATAAACCGCTATGAGGTTCAGCTTTACGAGTGTTGCTGCTATTAAACTACAGGAGCCCAGTGTGTTGGTGCACATAGTGTGGACTTCTTTTGTGGGTCTGACATGTTACTGCTGATTGTTGTCCATTGTTTCTGAGTGAATTTCGTTTTCTTATTCCTGGAATTATTTGATCTTTGATTGACGACACACAGTAGCTTTATTTAAGGCCTTACAGTATATCTGCTCATTTTTACTGTTTGCTTCCTGGAGATTGAATAAAACTGCTGTACAGAGGGAAGCTGCGTCTTGTTGTTGTTTTTTTGTTGTTGTGGTGGTGGTGGTGTTTGACAAAGATCTACTGCTGTTTTCTCTTATCTCAGCCAATCAGAACATATCACTCAGTTATTTTTTGAAATCACAACAGGCCTGAAATCACGTGAAGGTATGATCTCACCTCTGGGGGGCAGCACTGGTCTGTCTCCATGTTTATACCGAGGAACTGTGGCTGAGTCAAACTGGAGAGAAAGTCTCTGATTGGTTGATTTTTGTCTGATGATGAATGGGGTTGTTGTTGTTGATGTTCTGTCACCTGGTTGTCTGTCTCTGAATGCCGCTCTGTGGTTGGCTGGTGACTTGTCCAGGATGTCAGCTGTTCCTTACCCACACTCCAGCGTCATGGATAATGAAAATGAATGCGGGTCAAAAATGACCCGCATTCATTTTCATTTTCTATGCAATTTCACTGGAGCCTTTGTTTCTTATCAAGTGTGACTGTCAGGGAGAACACACATACTATACTGTATATAGTACAGAGACTGGAAACTTCCCCCAAACTTCAGACCCGGATCAGGACAGGGACAACTAAAGAGAGAGAAGTGTCAGATCTGCCCGAGCATCAAAGATCAGAACATCTGCAGTCAGTGTGAGAAATGCAATCCACCTGTGTGCAGTGGTCACAGGGGTCACAGTGATCACTGTGATCACTGTGATCACAGTGATCACTGTGATCACTAACTACCCACTGTGAGACAAACTACCTGTGCACTGAGAGAGGACACAAGAACACACAAACAGTGAAAGGACCTTTTTGGACAGTTACATACACATACATAGACACACACAAACTCATACTCTCTCCCACACACACACACACACAAAATACTGACATTGTTCTGTTGTCTGTCGTGTAATCTTTTCCAACTTAGGGTTTTCCAAATTAATTAAATTAAAAATGTTAAAATAGTGAAAAATATATATTTTTTTCAAACATGAATTTATTCTTGTGTGGACTAAAATAGAATTCAAATGATAATTTGAAAACCAAAATGACAAAAATGGCATGGAAACAGGTTGATTCTAACACGGGTCATTTTTGACCTGGTTGTCAGTAATTAGTCAGGCTAATTACAATGTGTCAATATCTACATATACAATCCTGTGGTTGTCAGTTGCCTGCTGCTACACACAGTGGAGAAAATGTAAAAGTATTTGATACAACGTAGATTTTTGTCTCTGTGAGACACAGAATCTTAAAATAAATTAATTAATTTGTATTTCATTGGATGAAATAAGTATTTGATCAGCTGCCGACCAGCTCCACTCGTTACCTGTATTAACTGCACCAGTTTGACCTTGTTACCTGTGGAAAAGACACCTGTCCACACCCTCACACTCCAACCAGACCAAAGCGTGTGTGCACACATGGTCAAGAACGACAGGAAACGTTTGGCCTCTGGAAATGTAAACAAACCATTTTCTACATATTTTTCTATCAAAAACTTATTTTCTGCAATAAAATGCAAATTGATGATTTAAAAATCATACAATGTTATTTTTAGAAGAAGAAACACATTTAATCGTCCCACAAGGGGAAACTCATTTTCTGCACATGACATACACAAACTGTAGACACGCACATGCGGAGCAGTGGGAGTGCCCTACTGGAGTGCGAGGAGCGCCTGGGGAGCGAGTTCAGGGGGTTCAGGGCCTTGCTCAAGGGCTGAAGGTGGTGGACAGCAGTGGACAGATGATGGCCCCTCCCCCGATTTGCAAACCGGCAACCTCACGTACCCCAGCTTGCTAGCAGACCTGGTCCGGGGGGGTGGTTCATCACCCACATTTTTGGCCGAGCTGGGATTCGAACCTGCGACCTCTGGGTCCAAAGCCTCTTGGTCCCAACTCTCTCACCTCTTCGCCACCACCTCCCCGTTCTTCTGGGCTTAGATTCCGTCTCTCACAGTTGAAGTGCATGGATGATGGGAATTGCACATGGAAAACGGCTGTGTATCAAATACTTTGTGTGTTTGTGTCACACAATCAGGATGGGCGTGGTCACATGTTCACATTTCCAGGTGACTGCAGGAGCAGGAAGAAGTTTGCTGTCATGTTGTGTTGTGTCAGTTGATGTAGTGACACTGAGTGACGTTAGTGCAGAGCAGAGTTTGACCACCAGAACTGCCGTTACCGTGGCAACCAGAGCCAGTGATGCTGCAGCCGCTGCCGCCATGCCCAGTGTGATGTAGAGGCCGACTCTGTCTCTGTCTCTGTCTCTGTCTCTGTCTCTGTCTCTGTCCGCGTGTGAAGTCACAGCTGTTACTGTTGTATTTTCAGCAGCTGCTGCAAAGGACAAAGACACACGAGTGATTTGTCTTCATCAGTTAGGGCCTAAACAATAACACAACAACAACAACAACAACAACAACAGCAACAACAACAACAGCACGTCGTCTCCTATGCTACGACTCACCGACGACGCTGAGTCGACATTTGTCAAAGGTTCCAAAATGATTTGTGTTGACTTCGCACATGTACAGTCCCGAGTCGTCCGTCCTGAGTCTGGACAAGTGGAGTCTGATGCGTCCCTGTCCCAGGACGTCCCTGTCACAGTGGACCCGTCCTGAGTAGTGGTGAGACTGCGGCTGCTCGACGCCGCGGTGCAGGTGATAGAGGATCTTGGCGTCCTGATGGTCAGTGATGACATCACAGATGATGAACAGGACGCTGGGGGAGCTGCGGGGGTTGGTGGTGAACCTCCACTCCATGGTGATGTTGTTGTTCTCCTCTGCCTGGTAGGAGCTCTGCGCCACGTGCACCACCACTGTGGCTGCTGCGGGGACAGACACAGGGGGCGGGGACCGGGACAGACACAGGGGGACAGGGACGGGGACGGGGACGGGGACAGACACAGGGGGGCGGGGACTTGTGTTATTTCATCAGCGTCAGTTTGTGGAGTTTCTCGAGCGGAGGAGTGAACTCACTGGAGAGCGAGCAGGTCAGGACCTGGAGCAGCAGGATCCAGATCATCTTCTCCCTGTGAGAGGAGACAAGAGTGAAGAAGACACATCTGTCAGTGAGACACATCTGTCAGTGAGACACATCTGTCAGTGAGACACATCTGACTCCACTGACAACAAACAGAGTCAAACTTCTGTCCAGTCTCTGTCTCCATCTCTTCATCTCTGTGGACGCTGGACACTGAGCTTCATGTCCTCTGACTGTGTCTGAGGAACAGACTCACACAGTTACTGGAAGACACTCTGAGGAATGTCGTCCTTCCCGTCTGTCCATAACTTATCAGCAGGACACATCCGTCATCCGAATCCGTCTAACAACCTGACACCAGCATTGTGAGCAGTGTGTCTTCACCTTGATCATATCAGCACAACACAACACAACACAACACAACACAACACAACACAACACAACACAACACAACACAACACAGTAGAGAACAATGTGCGGGTTTGAAGACGCACAGGTGCTGTACTGTTTTATTAGCTGATTCTGTGGTAACGCAGCGAATGATTTAACAAACATCATGAAGCAACAGAAGAGGGGAGGTGAAGAGATTCCATCAAAACAAAACGCACAACATGACAATTATTCATGAAATATTTCAATCTTAACAAGGCAAGGTCATTTGTATCATGCATTTCAATGTGCTTTACAGGAAAGAACAGAAATATAAACGGTTATAAAATATAAAAGGTTAGAAAGTCCATTTAAAAGCAAACTCAATAACTCAATAAGTTGAAATAGTAACGAGTTGGTAAAACGTAGAGAAACATGAAACACAACCTGAGCAGCAGAACACAAACACAACATCCTGGAACAGTAACAGTTTAAAGATTCAGTAAATTACATCTGATCATAAACGTCAGCGTTGACACACAGAATAAAAACACTGCATTTATCTGTTACCTCGTCATGGCGTTAACAACCAACGCGATGGTTCCTCACATCAGGTCACTGACAAATCAGAAACTGACCAAAGGTTTGTATTCACTTCAGCTTCCTTGTGGTAAACGAACGACACCGTCCCTGAAGTGAACAGTGAGGGGCGGAGCCCTGAGCAGAAGAAGAAGAATCTGTTCCTGAGAACTGAAAGTAAACACGACCAACCGTCAACACGCAGGGGAACGACCTGAGGAACCTGCTGAGGTGTGGTCAGGGTTACAGTCACTGATCATCTACATGTACTGTTACTGATCATCTTCATGTACTGTTACTGATCAGCTGATCGTCTACATGTACTGTTACTGATCATCTACATGTACTGTTACTGATCAGCTGATCATCTTCATGTACTGTTACTGATCATCTTCATGTACTGTTACTGATCAGCTGATCATCTTCATGTACTGTTACTGATCATCTACATGTACTGTTACTGATCATCTTCATGTACTGTTACTGATCATCTTCATGTACTGTTACTGATCATCTTCATGTACTGTTACTGATCATCTACATGTACTGTTACTGATCAGCTGATCATCTTCATGTACTGTTACTGATCATCTTCATGTACTGTTACTGATCAGCTGATCATCTTCATGTACTGTTACTGAGAAGTTGACAGTAACACATTTGATTGATGTTATGGTTTTACTACAGTGGGAAATATTGAAATGTTTTTGTGACAGTGGATTCTTCAGGAGTCAGAGAATCTCACAGATTTCACAAAGATGCTGTGAAATGATTTTATTCAACTTATTGGACAACGAATTAAAATGAAAAAACAAACATAATGCAGGAGCCAAGTTGTTGATTTATTGTTTGTGTTGGGTGTTGTGCGTGACGCACACACAGGTGGCAGTGCCTGCTGTGGCTCATGGTTTCTGATGTAGTCAGGTGGGTCAGGCAGCGCCGGTGCACACAGAGAGGCCGCGGCTCAGAGGGCATTATACAGAAATATTATTATACAAGGTGACATTTTGTTTGTAGTCTATATTTAACCACAGATTAGAAAACAAGTTTGGACAACTGAAACCTGTCCACCGGCACGCGTACGAGCCGCTTCAGTATTCAGTATCAGTATCAGTACGCACCGATACACATAAAACTATTCATAATGCTGGGCTAGGGTTATGACAACATGACAGTAAATTAAATATTAAATATATCAAGTAGAAATATACAGCATCGATACAGTTACAGCACACATAGGCAAATAAATATATTTCCTCATCAAGTCAAATACATCCCTGTTCTATTTTTAACTTCCAATATGAAATCTGTCTCTGAGGGCACCAGGATTAAATGAACATAACACTGATATTTACAACACAAAATGACTTGTTCTGACTCCAAACAGAAAGTGCTACAGCGTAAATAAAAGTTTTGTTTTGGAGAAAAGCAAATACCGAGAGAGAAGTGCATCTGAATCCACATACTGTGTGTGTGTGTGTGTGTGTGTGTGTGTGCGTGTGTGTATTAAATACTTGATCTTGTATTAGATTAGATTTTTGCTGGTTTCGATTTTTTAGATGAACGAGGATGTCGACACGTCAACAGCACCAACGAGCCATAGTTCATCCAGTATGAGTCAGACATTAGCAATGTTAATGTCTGACTCTCCACCTTCCTGAAAACATCCCAGCGCTGCATGAAAAAGGAGCATTAGACCAGCGACTACGACGAGTCCTCCACACAGACCTCCTGCAACACCCACAAGGTTTCTGCTGTGATGTGATTGGTCAGGACGTCCAGCTGGAAGACAAAAACAAACAAACAAGGACACACGTGTGCATCAGTTGAGAGCTGGGTCAACCAACACATCCAGAACTTTCCCACCACACTCAGAAGAACACAGGGACAGAACTCCACAACACTTTCTCTCTCTGACCTCGGTCACATGACCGTTTGAGCGTTTACCTGCACGTGACTCACTTCTGCAGCGCGTTTGTGAAAAGGTGAACAACAGGTAGCGTCAGAATGAGAGTGGATGGATTGGTGGAGGACAGATCACCTGTCTCTGTTCAGACCTGCTGACTCACCTGCAGTGGAGTCCAGTGTTGTGGGGAAAACATGACTCGTCACGTTCAGGAGGAAATGCTCTGAGGACACAGAGGACAGCAGGCGTCAGGCTCGGTTCTGTGCAGCGTCTTTTCTCCACACGTTTCTGCCGACTCACCTTTGGCCTCCAGCAGCCAGCGCTTCATGGACTTCCCATCGCTAACGGCCAGATCACATCGGTACTGTCCAGAGTCTTCAGGAGTTACTCTGGACACGTGAAGCTGGACTTGTCCCCGTCTCAGAGCGTCTCTTTGGCACTGAACGCGTCCAGCAAACTGCTGATGCAAAGCGTCTGGATCCTCGACGCCTCTGATCACATGATAGAAAACCTTGGCAGTCTTTGATTGGAGGAAACACAGAAGGTTGATGAGGGACAAATCAGTGTTTTCCTGGACGTCCCACGTGATGGTGATGTTGTCCTCCTCCTTCGCCTCATACAGTTTCCACTTCACGGCAAAGACGCCTGAAGAAGAGAGAAGAAAACATCGTTTCATCCAGGACTGGAGAGTAACGCACAACTATTCATGAATCATTTCACAACTTGTTTCATTTAACAAAGACAAATATCTGCTGGTCTGTGATCTTCTCACATGATCAGAGCCACATTACACTGACTATAATACTTCTCAGTGTGTCAAACTAACCAACAACTTAAGGACCTCACAACCATCTTGACAGAAATGTTACATGTTAATGAGAAATGGACTAATGAGTAGTGACAACAGTTGTGCGTTGCAGCTCTCACCGCAGACAGAGGAGGTCAGGCCGATGAGCAGAGGGATCCAGAAGATCATCTTCTCTCTGTCCTTTAAAAGTAAGAAGAATTCAAAAATAATAATAAACACATACAAGTACTTCCTCCCTGTCTTTTATTCAAGTAAGAAGAATAAGACACAACAGAAGACTCCTCAAGTCTCTGAAGCTACACAGCAACATGGTCATCACATGATGTTTCCAGATAAACACACAAATGTCCCGTTCGTCACCTCGTACAGTCACTTCCCCACAACCTACATCCGCCTGATGCAACAGGACGACAACAGTCTCATCAAGTATCATGCAGTGTGAAGAATCGCGACAGGAATGCGACACTGACTCATTACTATTACAACAATAACAATACAGCTGTGATGCTGCACGTGTGTCAGGTGAGTCTGTTACCTGTTGCTTAATCTGTCAACACAAACACAAACCAACACGCAATGATGTCGTTTTCCTGCTGCACAGCCGTCTCACTTCATCACAGCATCGTGACCTGTGACCTGTGACCTGTGAGGTCAAACAATCACGTCAGAATCTTTTTAATTAAATCTGTTTCTCTATTTCACTTTTCTTCCCCGTTTGACCTATGACCTTATGACCATTGACTTACCCTGTAGCAGTTAATAAAAAACATAAACACACAACCCACAACAAAGACAAACTGCAGAAATCAAGTACACAACCAGGACTCACAAAGCAGAATGTGCTGCTGATAACACACAAACATACCTTCACAGCTTCATCAGCTACACAGCCACATGATCATCAGTGTTTCCTGCGTCGCCTCGAGCGTTCACTTCAACACAACCTACATCCGCCTGACGCAACAGGAAGCCGTGACTCTAAACAAGCATCTTATGGTGTCAAGACTCGCGATAAGAAACAAACTCAAACCGCAAAAAAACAAACACAAACAGAATACAACGAAAAGAAACACAAAAAAAAGACGAGTAAACAACGGCGCAGTAAGTCAAAGCTCCTCGCGGGGTTAAATGGACTGTGTTGCCGGAAGTACGCTGCGCCTGTACTTATAGCCAACGCCACGCCCCCAGAATTCATCACACGCCACCGATTCTCGACCAATCACAGGCGAGTAGGCGGTGTCACATGACGTCTCCGATACAGCGAAAACTCCCCTTCACGTGATCGAAGTAGTGTTGGCCGCGATTCACAGTTACACGTTAAAACGACGCAGCTTCATTTGACAGCGACAGCTTTTATCACACTGTGTGTGTCAGTGTGTGTCAGTGTGTGTCAGTGTGCCCGTGTCAGTCTGACACACTGTCTCCCCACAGCATCTGGCACTTCAGCGCCGTGGACGAGCCTGAAAATCACGTGACGTGACGTCATAGTCATCACGCGCTGTAACCTGGTTTGTGCCAAAAAATGCAAATGAAAAATGTAACAGTAAACGCAGTTTTACATTAATTTCCAGTAGTCTGAAAACACTGGAACAGACACACACAGTACACACACACAGTACACACACACACACAGTGTGTCTGCAGCTTAACGTGCAGGTTCAAGTTAAAAGTAAATATAACGTCACATGTAACTGTGACGTCACATCACCCGCTGTGGTAAAGGTCGTTTATGATCACAGGGTTCAAATGTATTGTGAATCGCATCATACAAGCAATAACATTAGCGACGTGTTATTATGGGATGACATCATTAAGACGCCTTGTATGAACAAAAAACACTCGTAAACACAAAGTGGGGTTTATTGATTGGTGTTTATTGATTTATTCAGTTTGTCTATCAGAAGCCATGGAATCGATTGGCTGCAGGACGATCACACACATGTAGCAATCATCACTTTGCATATTGTGTTGTCTGATTTCAAACAGGGCCATGGTTTTTCCCTCACATTAGAGACTGTTAGAAGAAACACTGGAACATCTGAAGAACCTGAAGAACCTGAAGAACCTGGTTCAGTCTCCAGGGTTCAGGCTGTTTTCACTGGGTCTCATGAGGTCATGTTCTCCTCAGGCTCCTGGTTATGAAGAATCTGATACTTGAAATGAATTATTACACAAAGATAAACAGTATCATCATGTGTCCTCTTCATGTGCAGGTTCTCCAGACGAACAACAGCTCGTCATGTCAGGGGTCAAGGGGTCAGTGTTGACTCCAGACTCCTCACAGGACAGAGAGAAGGTCCAGTGTGATACTACAGGGTGTGTAACAGTCTGAAACGCCTGGCAACCAAGGCAAAGACACAAACCACAATCTATGTATGGATTAATCCACTGCTGAACACAGTCCCCAGCAAACACAACAACAAACAACAACAACAACAACAACAACAACAACAACAACAGTTACAGGACGAGAACAAGTCCTGTTTAAAAATACAGACACATGATCAGGGCTCGTTTTCCTGAACTCACTGACGTTTGTGGTTCGTCATCTGGTGACCATCATAAAACAAAAGTGTTTGTTTTTAATGTAGCAGCAAAGATTTCTATCATTTCTCCTTCTCCGTGGACATCCGGCCATCATGCCATGCTTCTCTGGTGTTCCTCAGGGCCTTGGTTCTTTTGGGGTCCACCACCACGTAGACTACACCCGTGCACTCACCCCGTGCACGCTCTTCACCTCCTGCGACCTGCGTGTTCCCATCACCTCCACTTTCTGCTGTGCAGTGTTTCTGGTGATGAAGACACACACACACACACACACACATATATATGTATATATATGTATATCTGTCTGTATAACACATAGCTATATATAATATAGTTATAATATAATATATAGTTGTAATACATTTATTATGTGAAGAAATGTATTTATGACTGAAGAGTAGAGTAATGTGGACTAAACTGATGTCCATGTCTCTGATCAGTTTTGAATTGGTTAACTGAGGTTATAATAAGAAGAAACAGCTGATTTGTGATTGGTGGAGGAGGTATGGGATGGATGTGTATAAATTAACCATGTTTCCATTGTGGACTGTTTTTTTACGACAGAGAGAGAGAGAGAGAGAGAAAGTGATGTTACCAGTCTCGTTGGTGTCGATCGCCCGGTGTGGAGGTCAAGGTCGAGGTACTCCACCTGTTTGTGGCCTCTGGCTCGCTGTAGCAACGGGCTGCTGACCCCGCCCTCTGAGGCCCGGTGTAGCATGAGCCTGAGAGACTACAGTCACACACACACACACACACACACATAGAAATGATTGACATAGACGTAATATGATTGATAAAGTAGCAGTATAAAGTAGGTAAACAGGGACAAATGTCTTTTACCTGTTCCCCAGCACTGAAACTGAGGCTAGAGGTCGTCATGGCAACGTAGCTGTCATCAGGGTCATCTGAGTCGGAGGACGGGGACGAGCTGTGAGATGAACTCGGTCTGACTGTCTGTCTGCTGGATGGACTGAGACACACAAAACAACATAGAAACATAATGATTTTTATTTTATACGTTGCATATTTCCTCATCTGTCAATTCAGTTAACTCAGCTGTATCACCTGGGGGCAGTAGAGGCCTTCTTAACACACACAGAGACACACACACACACACACACACACACAGCAGCTTACTCTCGTGTGAAGGTCCTGGTGACAGGTGAGTGGACAGGGGGCGGGACTTCCTGCCAGTCCTGCTGCACAGCTGTCATGTCCAGAGGAGCAGGTTTCACTGGGCGACACAAACACAACCTCTTTGTTCAGTTTGTTGTGTCGTTGTTGCCACATTGAAAAAAGTCCAAAATAAAATACTCACTCACTCACGAGGCTCCTTGTCCTTCAAAATAAAAGCTCTGCACCGAAAGTACGGTCTCAGATAAAGCAGTGGTGCTTTGATTGAAACCATATATATTTAATGTGAACGTCTATACGTATGCACTGTGTGTGTGTGTGTGTGTGTGTGTGTGTGTGTGAGAGACGGTCATGTGCTGCAGCTCTGTTGAGCAAAGTGGAAGCAGGTAAATAATTAAAAGCTGCCAGTGTGTGAAAGTGTTGTGTTTGTTGTCGTACCTCTTGGTTTGTGCGTCGGCTCTGCAGCAGTGTGTTCGATGCTTCTCTCCACAGGTAGAGACACACAAACACCTGCGAGGACACGCAACGTCTGAAGGTCATACATGATACTACACCTGTAGTTCCAGATATGAAACATCACAACATCCTGACAGGTTCACACTCACCTCGCCGCTGTGGTTTCAGGTTGCGGTGGACCGGAGGTGGCTGACCTTCGACCTCTGCCCCCCCACCCACGTTCATGGCAGTCCTCCGCAGCGGAGGAGTCAGCGGGGAGCTACGGAAGCCCATGTGGACAGGTGGAGGCACTTGCCTGCCCAGGGACGCCAGATCAGCAGTGGCTGCAGGGGCAGAGGTCAGGGGAGTCTGCAGGGTCATGGGGGTCATGGGGACATAGTTTCCATCTTGGGCTGGGACACAGGAGTCAGATGGAGGAGGCATCCTGGAAGAGAAGAAGAAACTCAGGTGCTACAATCTTTAGAATAAAACTCGGGTTTGAACTGAATGCTTTTCAGTGAGGTCAGAGGTCAGGGGTTAGGGTCATTCTCAGCATCTGACTAACCTGGGTGCAACAGGAGGCTCAGAGGCGGAGGCGCTCATGGGAACGTAGTTTTCATCCCCATCATCATGGTTGCCCAGAGGAACCATGCCTTTGCTGAGCTGTGAGGGAGAGACGAGGACGCCTGTCAGTCATGTGATCATGTGACCATGTGACCTGTCAGAAAGCGTAACGTGACGGTGGAGACGGTTACAAAGTAGCGGCTGAAGCTGTCGCTGAACTCGAACACACTCGCTCTCTCCAACAGCGGGGCGAACGACGACTCACAGCCTGTAACACAGACAGAACGAGTCCGGGGTCAGAACCCTGAGCTGTGGTGGTCATGTGACCACATCAGAACATCAGGAAATGACCCTCTGCACAGTTTGAAGTAAAAAAAACATGCCCCCTAACCCCTATATAGTGCACTATATAGTGAGCACGCCATTTTGTAGTGGTGTCCGAATGCTTAGGGATCATAGCATGTCCACTATATAGTGCACTCAATGTATCCCACAGACGACAATAATGTGGTACGTTTTAATTGTGCGACAGCGATGACGTTAATTACCGGCGCCGAGAGTAGTGTCCGAAAGATTTTTATGTTGTGCTCACTACATAGTGCGCTACATTTATTTCCCCTATGTAGGGAGTAGGGAGTAGGGGGCGATTTCGGACACAGCCACTCTGTGCAGCTGAGGGTCAAAGGTCGTGTATGAATGAAGCTGGTGCAAACTGCCACAAATCGTCTCAGCTGTGGACTTTAATCCATCGCAGCTTAAAGCCTCCTGACATCTACATCAACAACTCTGCAGACAGGTGGCGCTACAGCTCAGCTGGTGAAGATGATTTAAAGGGGAATATTTTTCAAACTGTCCCTTTAAAGCAAGTGCAACACAACAGTCCAACACGTCTCACCTGACTGCGTACCTGCTGGAATACTGAGAGTGTTACTGCGGGGCAGACCTCCACCTCCACCTCCTCCCTCCACACCTGCGTCCCTCCTCTCCGGCTCGCAGGTGGAGCGGGGGGGCGTGGCAGGGCCGGTGCCCACAGCGGAGCTCTCTCCCAGGGCGGCGAGCGGCAAGGGCTTTGGCGGCCGTGGAGGAGGAGTCGGAACCGAGGCGTGGAGCTCTGCCTTCGTCAGAGAGTCCACACTTGGGGTGGAGGAGGGGCGGCGGGGGGGTGGCGGCTGCGGGGTGGATGTCGGACGGGGGATCTGGTAACCGCTGTTGGTGTAGGACTGCACATGAGTGGGTACAGTGGCGTGTGACTCGTCATGGAGAGAGAGCGGCACGGAGCGCAGGTGAAAGTCCAGAGAGTGTTTCCTGGGGTGAGGAGAGGGGTGACAACGAGACCTGGCTGCTCGCTTCAAGAGGTCAGAGGTCATGTTTCCATCCAGAGACTGACTGAGAGGACACGTCATGGAGGTGACTGTCCACGGAGCCGTCTTGGAGCCAGAGGAGGACAGAGGTGGGACGCCGTTGGGAAGGAGGGAGGGGGAGGAGGAAGAGGAGGAGGTGGCAGAGGGTGGAGGGTAGAGGTTGTCGTTGTAGTCGGTTTCAAGAGAGTTGGAGGAACCTGAGGAACGTCTGGAGACAGAGACACCAAAATAAAACCATTTCACAGGACAGTTCATCAGTGTTTGGTGAAATGCAGTTACAGCATCCTGCCTGTAGGGGTGAGACGAGCGTCTCAGACAAACCCCCAAAGTCCCAAACCAAAAACAGATCCAAATCAAAACTGCAGATGTTTCATTGTTTTCTTCTGATCAGCTCCTCTGTGACGCTCTGTGTGATCCACGCCGAGATAAACCTCCAATCCCAGACACGTCCCAACCTGTCCCTCTCACACGGGACGTCCACACGAGTGTGTGAGTGTGTGAGTGTGTGAGTGTGTGTGTGCTCACCTGATGTGACTCTGGCATTGTGATAACCACAGGTAGTCCTCCTCCACACGTCCACCAGGATCCAGGTGTTCCCTCACCCTCACCGGGTCATACGGGGACGGGACCGACCCGGACAGACCACCGCAGGTCTGAATTGATGTGGTGACGGAGGCATGGTCCGGGACAGGAAGTCTCTCTGAGACGGGGACAGAATGATGACGACATGTAAGAGACTGGAAACAGCCAATTAAAGACGATGAGACACTGCTCCCTGCAGGGCATTGTGGGTATTGGTGTGTGTTTCACCATATTTTATCATTGGACATTCACACTCAGCCCTAAACCTTCTGTCCACGTCCTCTGTCCACACACACAACCACATCATCCATCCATCCATCCATCCATCCATCCACCCACCCACCCATCCATCCATCCATCCATCCATCCATCCATCCATCCATCCTTCCATCCATCCATCCATCCACCCACCCTTCCATCCATCCATCCATCCATCCATCCATCCACCCACCCACCCACCCTTCCATCCATCCATCCATCCATCCATCCACCCACCCACCCACCCTTCCATCCATCCATCCATCCATCCATCCATCCACCCACCCACCCACCCATCCATCCACCCACCCACCCACCCACCCATCCATCCATCCATCCATCCATCCATCCATCCATCCATCCATCCATCTCTCAGACTGACCGGCTGACTGTGTTGTGCTGTCGTCTGTGGGGTTGAAGCCACACAGCTGGCAGATGGAGGACACCCAGAGGTTCATGTCCTCCTCAGACTCAGCCACCAGGTACCAGGTCCTTTCCTCCGTCTTCAGGTCGAACACGAAGCTGCTCTGCAGCTCCTTCTTGGTGAACGTCAGGCCTGCGTCCACCTGAGGGAGAAGAGCATGGGCAGAGGAGAACGTCTGATCCCTTGACCCCAAACCGGCACACGTGCATGAGGTTCAGATTCCGCTGAGTCATCACACCGAGCAGTCCGACCTCCACTCTCTGTGTTACCTGTTCGCACAGGTGCAGGTTGATGGTCCTGATTGGCCGACGGGAGTGCTGGTTCTTGTAGTACTGCAGGACGTCTGGTTCTCCGCTCAGCCGCCCGCTCCGTAGCACAAACCACCGCTTCTTCCACGCCTGAGAAAGAAGATGAAGCCCCCTGCAGGTTAAAACCCACACTGCATCTCATAACGCAGCCGACTGCAGCACTGTCATGTACCAGAAAGCACCAGCACCATGGTTCCACTGGTCA
Source organism: Trinectes maculatus (assembly GCA_016785345.1). Classification (NCBI taxonomy): domain Eukaryota; kingdom Metazoa; phylum Chordata; class Actinopteri; order Pleuronectiformes; family Achiridae; genus Trinectes; species Trinectes maculatus. The sequence goes on from JAFBJQ010001022.1 coordinate 272,555, forward strand.
CAGGACCTACAGGTTCTTGTTTTATATTCTCTCTCTCTCTCTCTCTCACTAAAACACTGCTGGTGTCTCTCTCCCAGGTCAGAAGTAGAACACTCCACTGCACATTAATATTGCATAAACATCACACACACACACTTGCTGGATATTATGGGTCGGGTCATCTCCCATGAGTGATCCATGTGATAACTCCTCATATTTCATCTGTGACTCACCGCTGATGTTTGTGTGTGTGTGTGTGTGTGTGTGTGTGTGTGTGTGTGTGTGTGTGTGTGTGTGTGTGTGAATAGTGCAGAGAGAGTTTCCCCCCACATTTCTCTACAAACACAGACAGGAAGAGGAAGTAGCTGCACAGGAAATGCCATGAGGACATGGCAGTGTGTGTTTGATGATCAGTCGTCTTCAGGAGCATGAACAGATTAAAGGAGCAGTTTCACCAACTTTTTGTAACAGTTCTCAGTTAGCTTGTTTGCGTGGAAATGAACACACCTGATTGGCTGGTTTAATGTACTGTCAGCGTTGGCTGTCATGTGTTCAGTAAAACAGGAAGTAGCGTTGTGTTTCTGTGTGGGCTTTTCAAAGTAAAGTGTAGATGTGTCAGTGTCAGTTATTGTCATTATTGTATGTGTATTGTTATCGTATGTGATGACGCCTGCTGTTCCTTCAACACTTTCTCCAAAGATTCTCCCTCGTTTCTTCTCATTTCCTTTTGTTTTGTTACCTCCTTTGACCTCTGACCCCAACAGGAAGAAGGCACAATAGAGCTAAAATAACACTTCCTCCATCCTGCATTCAAACTAAAATTAACAGCGGACCTGACAAACACTTTACCTGCGATGTCACTTCCTGATCCTGACGCAGGCAGGTGTCAATCATCTGATCTGACACATGTGGTCATTTTGTTTTCAGGTCCTGAGCCATAAGAGAGGTCTGCCCCTTTGACCTTTGACCCTCATCAGCTTCAAAATGAACCAAAATATTTAGACTTCTCAGGTTCCCGTGTCCCATTTGACCTGATGTGTGTGTGTCTGCTGTTGTTGTGTTGAAGGTTGAAGAATTTACCTCATCTGGTACTGCTCCAGTGTGTGTGTGTTTGTGTGTGTGTGTGTGTGTGTGAATTATGTAATATATTAATCGCTCTCAACTGGGCCTTGTTAGAAGAGTGGGCCTCCCTGAAGGTTAAGAAGGTTTGGAAAGACACACACACACACACACACACACACACACACACACACACACACACACACACACACATACAGAGAGAGAGAGAGAGAGAGAGAGAACGGGGAGTGTATGAAGTGTGAACTTTGGCCTAGTGCTTAACTGAATGCACAAACATACACTCAGCCTGCTGCTGTTATAACACACTCTGTGTGTGTGTGTGTGTGTGTGTGTGTGTGTGTGTGTGTGTGTGTGTGTGTGTGTTGACAGTAGACACACAGCTGGCCATAGTGTGTGTAGATGCACACTGGGTCATACACAGCATCATGGCTGAATGATGGAGTGAACAACAGGCTCTCTCTCCTCTTATTGTTTCTTCTTCTTTGCTCCCAGAGGAAGAGCGACTTCCTGTGGAAGCGCTGTGGTCAGACACCGGGGATTGTGGGTATTGGAGTATTTGTTTTCTCAGGATCTGCTGTGAATCCTTTTTAAGTTTCACATCTAGAGACCATCACACAGTGTGGTATCAGCCTGTGGTAACAGACCAGCACCATGTCTCCATCTCTTCCTCTATCTGTTTATGTTTGATTCCCGCTCCCGACGTTCCCTGCAGGAAGTCAATGAATGACAGAGGCAGAAAAAAGCTTTCTCCACAAAGGGAAAGAAAGATGAAGGAAAAGTTTGGAGAGAAGCTCAACTCACTGGCAAGTCATGCCAGATATGCTGTGTGTGTGTGTGTGGGTGTGTGTGTGTGTGTGTGTGTGTGTGTGTGTGTGTGTGTGTGTGTGTGTAACGGCCTAAGCTGCTTCTTTTCTGGAAAGTGATCTGGAGCTGTTGAACAAACAACAGCCTCAAACTACTTTTTCACAACACAATCTATCTATCTATCTGTCTGTCTGTCTGTCTATCTGTCTATCTGTCTATCTGTCTATCTGTCTGTCTGTCTGTGTGTCAGTCTACAACATTATAATGTTATTATAATTATAATGAACAGCTGCAGGTTGTTTTACTGCTTTGTGTTTATGACTTTACTGTGTGAATGATGTCACTGTCAAACCTTCATGAAAATCTACACACATTGTTCTGCCCGACAGCACAACGTCACATCAACACATCATCAACACACCATCCACACATCATCAACACACCATCCACACATCATCAACACACCATCCACACATCATCCACACACCATCCACACCTGTCACTGAAGTAAGTACTCACATAACGTCGCAACTTCTTCTCTGGAGGGGACTTTCGCAGCCAACCTTCACACACCACCTCCCCTGCTGCGCTCATCCTCATGGATCACGCTTCCTGTCGATCGATCAATCACCTGAGGCCTCTGACAGCTGATCAGGCTTCCTGTCGATCGATCAATCACCTGAGGCCTCTGACAGCTGATCACACTTCCTGTCGATCGATCAATCACCTGAGGCCTCTGACAGCTGATCACACTTCCTGTCGATCGATCAATCACCTGAGGCCTCTGACAGCTGATCAGGCTTCCTGTCGATCGATCAATCAACAGATTCCCGGCCTGTTCAACCAACCTGCTGCCGAACCTGAAGATCAGACTTTTAGCTTCTTGATCTGACTTCTGATCAGTTCACTTGTGTTCAGGTGATAAGGGCTCAGGTCAATGTGTCAGATATCAATGATCTCAGATCTCAGGTCAGTTTCCATCCACACAGGAGAGAGCTGCTCCTCCGTCGACGGCCCAGTGAAGCAGTCACACCTCCTTCTGAGAAGATCCCTACTTCCCAGCAGAGTCACTCCTCCCTCCCTCTCTCACTCTCTCTCTCTCTCCAACACATTGCTGCAGCTCAGACATTCCTTCTCTCCTCTCCTCCCACTTTCTCTCCTCCCTCCCCTCCCCTCCTCCTCCCTCCTCCTCCCTCCCCTCCCCTCCTCCTCCCTCCTCCTCCCTCCCCTTCCCTCCTCCTCCCTCCTCCTCCCTCCCCTTCCCTCCTCCCTGCTAACAGGAAACTCTCCCTCTGGATGTGACGCTCTTCAACTGTGGTTAAAAAAATAGGTTCATACTTAGAGATGAATGCTGACATCTAGTGGCCATTACCAAAAATACATGTTTATTTTGTATGTGTGTGTGTGTGTGTGTGTGTGTGTGTGTGTGTGCGTGTGTGTGTGTGTGTCTCACCTCACCTTACAACTTGTGATCCGTAAGAAATCCTCTTTCATCATTTGTTTACATCTCACATATTTTCAGTGGTCACACACACACACACACACACACACACACACACACACACACACACACACACACACACACACACACACAGAAACATAAGAGCCTAAAACATCTGATAGACCCCCCCTCCATCTTCATCCTCCACCTGGCTCATCAGCAGCACATGGAGAGATACATTTCCCTACAGTGTGAGGAAAGTGAAGAAGTGACCATCTGATGGTTTTGTGACATGCAAACAGCCCACAGGTCCTGTGCCTGTAGCACCTGCAGCACATCCACCCTCACTTCAGACATTAACCTCTCACCTGTTCAACACCTGTCCAGCAGCTGACTGTGGTGGACGCGGGAAGAGGAAAGAACCATCATCAGCAGCGAGGTTTGTCTTTTTCACTTCCTCAGCTTTCATTGAAACAAACAGCAGCTTCAGCTTGAAACGGAGAAACGGTGCACAGATAAATGAGCTCAGCTGTAAACAGGACGATGTATGAAGATATGAAGACATGTTTGTGAAACTAACATTTGCATAATGACTCAGGGTTCTGTTGAAGGATGTGTGTGAGTTGCATCATGAAGGTGATTTAGAAGATGATCTGATCTGGAAACAAACAGATCCTCTTTCTGAATTGTCTCTGGTTTCTGTTTTTCCTCCAGCAACATGTTCATCGACTCGTTCTTCCACCTCAACGCCTCCCACGCCCTGTTCCCCTCGGACTCCCCCACCTTCTACACGTGCCTCAACTCAACGAATGGCGCCACAGTGTTCACTGCGTTTACTGTTACCAACACCTTCCTTTTCCTTCCTGTTTGTGTACTTGTTCTTTACGTGGGATTTCAAAGATGGCGACGACAGCGAACCACATCTATGGTTGAAGCGACAAGCCTGGCTGACCTCCTCACATACCACATGGTCATCATGGAGATTTTCAGCATGATGGGATCTATCAGCTACTCCAGTGGCAGCTACATGGGGAACATGGCGATGACGATGCTTGGCTTTTATTTCTTCTCCATCGTCTGGCCAGGACAGTGTCTCTGTCATTGCCTGACCTGTGTGGAACACTACCTCATCCCATCACCTACCTGAGCCTGAGGAGGGCAGGTGGAGTGAGGATCAGGAATATCTCCATTGGGTTGGTTTGGCTGACATGCATCTTTTGGATAGTTGTCACAAACGTGTCTTTTCCTAATTTCCCCACTGTCCCATTTTTGGTCCTCTACATATTGTCTTTGTTGGTCAGCTCCTCCTGCAGCCTGTCTGTCCTCTGTGCGCTGGTTCGTCCAGGCCCAGGGGACGGCGGCGGCGACAAAGTCGACCGGTCCAAGCAGAGGGCTTTTCACACCATTGTGGCCATACCGGCAGCACTGGTGTTCAGGTTTGTCGGGGTTCTGCTCTGCATCATCATGTTCAGGTTCTTTATGGTGACAGGTGGAGATGCGTGTGTGATGATCAAGTGCTCCTTCTGGTTCTGTCTGCCCAGCAGTCTGGTTCTACCTCTGCTCTTTCTACAAAGGGCAGGAAAACAGCAATCCAGATGAACGTGAGATCAGACATGACCAGCTGGGATTAGATGACAGCATGAGTCAAGTTTCACAACAATGGAAAAATATTCACCGAGTGTACAGTGTAATGTACAGTGTGATACATTATTACACTGTGAATGATTTTACTTCAGTGTACTTCCATTAAAATGATATTTATATGTTTATGTGTTTGCTTCTGCTATAAGATGTTTCCATTCAAAAAAATACTAATGAGCCTCAGATAATAAATTTCATGTCAGATGTTCAACAGCTGCCTGAGCTGGTTTCAATTGAATCGAGCAGTTGTTCTTTTATAATATTTATATAATATTAAACAATGTAAAATTTGTCAGAAGTAGATCGGTCAAACATAAAAGAAAAATAGTTGCAGCCATGATCGGTTGAACCCAAACGTGACAGTTAAAACTGGGAAGACTGAAGTCTGGTTCACATGGTGTTGGACAGGTGTTCAGGTGTGATGACGCTGATTTGAATAAACACCAGTTTTGAGTGACAGATCATTTGACTCCTGTCAAACAGTGACGACACTGTGGACATTTGTCAAAACCAGACGTCTCCTCCGCGTCTTATAAAGAAAAACTACATACACACAGCGTATGATATGACAACATATAGTTTGGTCTTTTTTGATGAGTAAAGTTCTGCAACATCCTGAATATATTGACACAACTTATGACAGTACATATATGTGTGTGTGTGTGTGTGTGTGTGTGTGTGTGTGTGTGTGTGTGTGAGTGACAGTGATTTAAAGATGCAAATATGATGCAAAGCAAAGTAACTTAGTATGTTTGCTGGTTATGTAACATGCAAAACGTTATCTATATACAGTTTAACACACACACACACACACACACACACACAGAGAAATACGCACAAAGACAGAGTTTGGAGCCTGCTGCTAGGTGAGTGTGTTTTGATGACTATGTGTAAAATGTAATGACAGGATATACGATGACTACCACGTTAATGTGATTGATTTAGAATCTAAATTGGATTAATAATCATTTGTCTGGATTCAGGTCATTTTGAATCCTGACTTACATCATTCACTTTTATCTCTTGTTGACTTCTTTCAGTCTCGCTCTGGTTTCCTGCCTCTTGGCCACAGTTATGTCAACCGTCAACCTCTCTTTCTTTGGTAACGCCTCTTTTCTTCCCGCTCCCCGTTTCCATCCCGAGACCCTCCATCATAAACTGCTCTGCTGCCTGTGGACAACAGCTGGCGTTTCCAGCACCATCGCCTTCTGCTCCACCAACATCCTTCTCCTCTTCCCTCTCAACATCTTCGTCCTGTACCTCTGTCACCAGCGATGGCGCCGGCGGTCCTCAGGCCTGACACAGAGTAACGCTGATCTCTTCTGCTACCAGATATCCATCTTGGAGTTGCTCAACCATCTTGGCTCCATACTCATCTGTTATGGTGTCCACGTTGGTACCAAACTAATCATGACGCTGGGTGTCATTATCTTTACTGTCAATGTAGCTGGACAGATGTTATTTCAGTCTCTGATCTGCGTGGAGCGCTACCTGGCTGTTGTCCACCCCATCACATACCTGGAGCTGAAGAAAGCAAAAGGGCTCAGAGTCCGATATATCGCCATTGGCTGTAGTTGGCTGCTTTGCTTGACGGCGATAATAATGATTTTCATAAATATAAACACCTTCGTAATCATCAGTTTTTGCATCTTAACCGCCACCTTGATCGTCATCTCTTTCTGCAGCTTTTCTGTTCTCTGCGTTCTGATTCGTCCGCGGCCAGCAGAGGGCGTTGGGGGCAGACAGCAGGTTGACCAGTCAAAGCTGAGGGCATTTTTTACCATCAAAATGATTATGGCTGTCCTGTTGTTGAGGTTTGGAGGCCATGTATGTGTCTCTGCTCTGTACTCCTCCAACCTGATTGGGCACATTGAGGAATGTGGCATGTGGTTGTCTGTCTACTGGATCTGCATGCCCAGCAACCTGGTGTCACCTCTGATCTTCCTCCACGGAGCAGGGAAACTCAAACTCGCGTGTTGTCAGAGAGAACGAGGGTGAACGTTCATCTGTGTCTGGAATAAATCCTGCATCATGGTCTGCCAGTGTTGGACTGCTGCTGTGTTGTGATGTTTGACATCAAGCAGGACCATTACATCTCCCAGACTCTGATTACGTTAAAATGTAACAATCTAAACCTTCATGTCACCGTATATATGAATGTGTATGATTCACATTGTCGCTGTTTGTCGTGATATTTCTTGATGTTGATCTGGTGATTCAGTCTGAGTTTATTGTCTTACTATATTAATATATTAATGTTATATATTAATGTGATGATTATTAAAATATGTATGTACACACACACACACACACACACACACACACACACACACAAATATAGAAGGTTGGTCTATAAAGTATAAATAAGTGAAAGTTGAGTCGCTGCTGCTGCTTTCACAAATAAATTTGTTGAAATAAAATCAATCAAACCACCTCACACTATACTGAATGAGATGAGGACGATTAAAACGCAGCATGACAATGAATCAATCAATCAACATAATTAATATATACAGTATAAACTAATGCAAAGACCCAGAAATAGTTATGATTCTGTCAGTGTGTATTTCTTTATATTTATTAATAGTTTAGAATCATGTATAATTTTATAAAACGTTGAAAAGTCTGTTTGTTTGTTTGGTCTTTGAACTACCTCCTTTTTTCCTACTGTTTATTTGTCAAGTCAGTTGTCAATTTGTTATTAGCCAATCAGAGAAGAGTATCACAAACTAGTGGGCGGTTGAGGGGGCGGTCCTTCGAGAGAGCCGGAACAACAACAAGTTGGTGCTAATTGTTTGAATGGACTTGAACACACTCACGTGCTGTCACTGTCAGTTGACGGTAATGGCGGATTGTTTACCGGTGTGTAAACGGGGACAGTGAGTCCGTGAGTCTGGACAATAACATGGAGATACATCTGGGGTCTGTTTCAGGAAGCAGGCTGAGAAAAGCGACGCTTATTGCGAATAGCCTAGCTAGACTTAGCCAAAACAAATGAGTTGAGGCTAACTCGGTTCCATAAAGGCTGAGTCACACTAATTCAAGCCAGGTTCAGCTGGTCCATAGGTGTCAACCTCTGGCCCGCGCGCCAAACTTGTTTTTGTCCATATGAAGAGGTTCACTGTTATATCAATAAATGTCAATGTTGGCCCACAACTTTGTCCAGGTTTTAAATGTTGGCCCACTGTGTGTTTGAGTTTGACAACCAGGCGCACGGTGTGTGGGTCTGTGGTGCTGTGTGTAAGGTGAGGGCCAATCAGCTGGCAGATCTCTAGAGAATCTGGATCTCTCATATAAATGATTGTCTCGAAAAGCCTATGGATCAGCCCTGTCTCTGTAGACGCCTCCCAGACAAATGGCATGGATTGGGTTATTATTGTAATTGTAATATTTAATGTTTTAAATGTAACCAGTACATAGTCTTTAAAACAGTGTTTCATGATGTATTTTATTTAATATTTTATTGATGGTGATCTTCCTGTTTTTAAAAAACGCTTAAAAACCCACTTCTTTTCTTTGGCTTTTTAACCTGTGTGAGAAGCACCTTTTATTGTGTAACTTTTATCATCCTTTATTGTCCATTTGTTAGTTTGCTTTGTGGAACCGGATCCACTGGAAAATAAGCCAGACTAACGAAATAAGCCTGGCTTATTTGGTAATCCTGCTTTATGGAACAGGCCCCTGCTCTGGATGGAGGCCAAACACAGAGGAAAACACCTGGCTTCTGGTAGAAGCTAACACGCTACCACCAGGTGTAGACTCCTGATGGTATTGTCCCTGCTGGGAACATTTTAGACCTTGTTATTGATCATTTAGGTAAACTGAGTTGAAATAATGCCATGGTAAATCACCATGGTAATCACATGTGATTCCTGTTTTTCTGTGAGAGGTTTTTTTTGGTTATTGTGAATTATGTCCATCAATAAACAATCACAGTGACAAATTAAATGGAATATTTACATGAGTCCTATTTAAAGTGTTTCACATTTTATTCTACAGGAGACAATATTTGGGTTTTTTGAAGCTTTTCCTGTCTTTGAACTTGCTGAAGCTGCTGTAACAGGTGAATAACTCATGCTGGAGGGGTGAACAGGGACGTTTGGCATCGTCATGTCAAAGTCACAGTCTCATTGTGGAATCATTCTGAAAGAGAGAAATAAGCCTGGCTTATTTGGTAATCCTGCTTTATGGAACAGGCCCCTGCTCTGGACGGAGGCCAAACACAGAGGAAAACACCTGGCTTCTGGTAGAAGCTAACACGCTACCACCAGGTGTAGACTCCTGATGGTGTTGTCCCTGCTGGGAACATTTTAGACCTTGTTATTGATCATTTAGGTAAACTGAGTTGAAATAATGCCATGGTAAATCATCATGGTAATCACATGTGATTCCTGTTTTTCTGTGAGAGGTTTTTTTTGGTTATTGTGAATTATGTCCATCAATAAACAATCACAGTGACAAATTAAATGGAATATTTACATGAGTCCTATTTAAAGTGTTTCACATTTTATTCTACAGGAGACAATATTTGGGTTTTTTGAAGCTTTTCCTGTCTTTGAACTTGCTGAAGCTGCTGTAACAGGTGAATAACTCATGCTGGAGGGGTGAACAGGGACGTTTGGCATCGTCATGTCAAAGTCACAGTCTCATTGTGGAATCATTCTGAAAGAGAGAAAAATACTTCAAAGTACATAATGGGCTGGAAGTGGCGGCGATGTTGATGTCATGTGACTGGGTCAGTTCATGGCTTAACATCAGCTTTCTACACTGGAACAGAATAGAATTGTTTAGTTGTTCAGTGGCGTGAGGTGTTTTCCCTCTTTAATGTCGTAGCCTGACAGTGGCTGGGAGGACACTGTTGTGGAAGCGGGTCCTGTTAGTGCTGATGCTCAGGCCTGTGCTGTCTCAGGTTGTAGCCTGAGTCCACCCACTGGAACAGAGCGTGGGCTGGGTGGTGAATGTCCCTGAGGATGCTCTGGGCTTTTCTCCTGCTGCCCTGTGTGTCAATGATGCTGCTGGTGAGGATGCTTTCCAGTCCTTGAGGCTGACAGACAAAAACACACAATCCCTGGTGGTTTTCTTGCTCTGTGTAGGAAGAGCAGAGGTAAAACCAGAGAGCTGGGCAGTGAGAAGAAGGACCCAGTCTGAACGACTATACACCTGTTTGGCACCGCGTCAGCGGTCACCAGCGCAAAGCAGACCAGACTGCCCAAAAACCACAACACCACCGTGGCCAGTATGACCATGATGGTGTTAAACGCCCTCTGCTTGGTTTGGTCCACCCTGTCCCCTCCCCCCGGCCCTGGACGTCTCAGAGCACGAAGAACAGAGAGGCTGCAGAAAGAGACGATGATTAAGGAGATCGTTAAAGTGCAGAGAAATGAGACGAGGATTAAATCTTGATTGTAATGAAAAATTAAAGAATAGCATCCAGCACACAGCAGCCAGGTAAACCCAGATCCGATCTGTACGACTCGGACCACTCTCCTCCTCCGCAGACCCATGTAGGTGACGGGATGAACCACAGCCAGGTAGCGGTCAGTGCACGTCAAGCAGTGAAAAAACAGTTGTCCGGGGAACGTTATGATGAAAATTCCACGTGACACTAAGAACACAAGAGGATTATAGATGTAGCTGGAACAACTGGTGAGGATGTACCCCACGAGACTAGCCATCTCCATAGCAATCATTTGGTAGGTGAAGTAATCTGAGTGGCTCACTGATGCATCAGGGCGCCGGTGGCGTTGGTGACCCACGAAGAGGACGAGGGCACTGATAGGAAGGATGAGCAGGACTTTGGTCATGACGTAAATTGTGGACATGGACTGGACTATGCTGGTCCCAAAGCAGCCGATGGTGTGACTGGAGTTGATGGACATGACTTGGCAGAAGAGGAAGTAAAGAGGAGGTACAGGGAGAGAGCGAAAAAGAAAATGAATATTAACAGTCTGATCTGAAATATAAGAACCTGCCGTGTCAATTTAAACAAAAGAAAACAAAACCCGCTCTGTAAATAAGAGACAGAGTTTTAGAACAGCCCTCAAATGTATGTAGTTTGTCTGAGCTGCTGATGTTTTCTGTTTTCTCTCAGTTACAGGTTCATTCACCCAGATCACGCTGGAGGGTTTGTGGACTTTCTCCCTAAAAGCAAAAACAAAATCACCAATATTATTGAGCCCACTAAAAACACTGCTAATAATAAATGTAAATATAATATGAAGAACTTCATACCCAGGTCGTCAGGAGCGTGTTGTGTGATCACCGCAGCTTAAGAAGCAGAAGAAATCCCTTTATTTGTCCTGCAGGGGGACATTTACATGGGGTGCGAGCAGGACTGTGGCTGCGCTGTGTTTGCATGTTGTAAAACCTGCGTATTTTCTGTTTTAACAGTGTGTGATGTCAACTGAACCAAACAAATGATGTTTCCACAGGAAACGTCAATCAGCTCAATCAGACGCGAGTTGTCGGAACGCTTCTCTTAACGAGGGGCAACTATGATTTCTTACTGCCTCAGAGCGAGGCAGTGGACAGACTGAGTTGTCTTCATCCTTGATGTGCTTTTGCCAGAAGTATGACATGATTGTTTTGTTTACATTACATTATTTATATTGCCACTGTGTTTCATATTGTGCAGACTGTTTTGTCTAAATGCAGTACGAGTATACAGAGTAGATATTATATATATGCAATGGCTACAACACCCAAAAGCACGGGGTAAGAGGAAAGCTGTCCCATGGTGGAATGAAAAATGCAGCGAAGCAGTAAAGAACAGAAACCGAGCTTTTAGGAGGCTAAAAAGAACTCAGAACTTTCAACATATGATTGAATATAAACAGTTGCAGGCAATAGTAAGGAGAACTGTAAGGCAGACGAAGAGGGCAAACTGGAGAGAGTACTGTAGCTCCGTTGGAAATACAACATCTATTGATCAGGTATGGGGGGATGATCAAGAAAATGGAGGGTAACAGAAGAGCGTGGTGTTATCCTATCTTCTCTGATGGAGAACAGGTGGCCATAACAGATACAGAAAAAGCAGAAATGATGGTACAAATACTTAGTAAAGTACACAGCTTGTATAATCTATCAGAAGAAGAGAAGAAGGGAAGAAGGGTGGGGCAGAAACAAGGGGGAGGTATGCTAAAGTTATTCCATGATAAGTACAATATTCCATTTGCTCTGGAAGAACTAAAGGCTGCATTGGTAAAATGTAGAAACAGATGCTACTGGAGCAGCTTTTATTATCCAAAGATGGAATATTGAAACATACAAGAGAACATCAAACTTCCTGTATGTGTATACAGTAGAGCTATATGCTATTTTACAGTTTTTCTCAATTGCTAAAACCCTAAACCTTATTGTCTGAACTAAATGCTCAGTTGCCTGAACCCACTGATTGAACCAATCACTCTTTTGGCAAAGCCATAAGCACTTTTCACCTGTTTAGACACAACTTGCCAACACATTTTCATTGTGATGCACCCGTGCTGCATCATGGAGCACAGGTGACAACAGTCAAACACAATTAAAGCACTGGTGTCACCACTTGAACACAAAAACTCAAAATTGATCACACATTGATCGCTAATGATGTGAGGGAACATATTAGCCAGTTCAGAGAGCACTGGTTTGTGAGGCCCTACAATGGATAGAAATCTGAGAGGAAGAGTTCATGTGAGAGGAGGTTGAGGTGGTCGAGGTGGTCAGGGAAGACAAAGAACAGTAATATCTGATGAAATCAGAGCTACTTTGATTGACCGTGTTCTTTACTGTAAAGTACTGTAAGTAAATATATGTTTCAGTACATCACTGTGCAAATGTACTGTAGTATTGTAATTGGTTGGTCTAACTGTTTGTAGGCCTAGTATTCCATGTATATCTTTTGTAACTCCCCACACCAAGAAACCCTAATTGTTGATATGGTCCGTGAGTGAAATTCAGCAGAAGGTCACTGAGGACCATGTAAACTTTGAGGGTATCAACAGCGTCAGCCTCTCTACTGTTGATCGTGTCCTCAAGTGCAACAGGCTGCGCATGAAACAGCTGTACAGAGTGCCCTTTGATCGCAACCCAGACAGAGTCAAAGAGCAAAGATTCCAGTATGTACAGGTTGGTATGTATCCAGACACATAAAATGTTGATTACTCCAGGTACTGATTTCTGTATCACTTACAAAACTGTATCCATTTCTACAGAGGGTTTTTCAACTGGATGCAATGGAAAGACCCCATGAATACATCTACATGGATGAAGCTGGGTGTAATCTCACCAAAAGGAGAAGGAGAGGCCGAATCAAATACAGTGCAGCAAGACAGGAAGTGGTTAAAGAACTCAGGAAATGGACATGAGGGAGGTGTCAGTGGGAGCTACTTTGAAGATGGGGTCAGTTGGGAAGGGAAAGTACAGGGGGTCCTCGAGTTACGTCGGTCGCGAATTACGTCGTTTTCGTAGTTACGACACATCTCCCGTGAACTTCCTTGATTCGGATTAAGCGGTTTGCCCCGGAAATACGTACAGACTTCACACGGGAACGAGTTGCTGAGCGCTCGCTCTGTCTCTCAGCGCTGCAGAGAGACAGAGAGACGTGCTGCAGAGCCTGCCGGCACCTCCTCAGCTGTGTTTACTTATGTGAAATGGCCGGGGGGGGGGGGGGGGCGGGGGGCGGGGGGGGGGGGGGGGGGGGGGGGGGCGCTGGTAAGGAGATGCACACAGACACAGATGCGTTCGGGATCGTGGCGATACCGTAGGTTTAGTCACAACACAGGGTCTACACGGTTGATATCAGAAATCTAAAGGAAATGCTCATTACACTCGCGATCTCAACCCCTACGGTGTGTCAAGAGGGACAAGAGGGACAAAAAAGGCAATTCACCATAATAAACTCTTATTTTAGCGTGGTGTTATAGCGACATCTGGTGGCACAATGTATGCACAATGGCACAATGAATGTATGGTCCGATTTACGTCGAAATTCGCTTACGACACATTCTCAGGAACGGATCTCCGACGTAACTCGAGGACCCCCTGTATTGGCTCTTGAAATTTACAAGTACAATAATTGAATGATACTGAAGGTGGCAGCAATACAACATTGGATGCCAGCTGCCTTAAATCTCCACAGAAGAAGAAGAAGACTGTTCCCCGCGTTTCCTTCTGAGGTCGCCCTTTTTACTTTTCTCGTTTTTTGTGCGTACGCAGGGGTTAAAGTTTCCAACAGTATCTGGCTGCGGACATTTCCCGTCACGTTTGTTTTTTTATAAATGACAAACTTTGCGTATAACATGACGTACGCAGTTGTTTGTGCGTAGCAGCGTTTGTAAACGAGGCCCCTGGGCGGCTGGAGCTAAGATGGAAATATGACTTCTACCGGACCACGACGACGTCAGAATGACACAACGGTTTGTTTCCCGAGAAGCAACACAAAGACACATGTTTTGCGGATCCACCGCGCGTTCTATATATGTACGTGTGTGTGTGTGTGTTCATAAATCAACTGGCAACACTGAAACCACTTCCTGAAACAGCGAGGCTTTGGACGTCGCTAGTGACGTCACTTCCCTTGAATCGAGCAAGCGTTGGTACGCGCTTCACAAAATACACTGGATCTGTCGACACATGCTCCGTAGCTTCGCCGCAGTTCGCCACTACGCTAGTAAACGCTGAAGTTTCAGGTAAAAACAAGGAGAAGTCTGTAGAAGTCTCCGTTTAACATTGCGAACCGGAAAGCAGCGAACGCGGTGTATAGTATACAATATACTAGCGCTGCTAGGAGCTAGCTTCTATGTAAACTAGCTTAGTAGCCGTTGTTAGCTTAGTGCCCCGGATTCCCGGTTAAACGCTAACTTTAGCTTTTACAAAATAAAACTTGAACTCTTTGATTAGTTGTATGATTTTCTTTCACATCAATATATGTATCCCCGTTTGTCAATTAAAGTAGCAGGTGTGTGAATAGAGCCATTGTGAGAGCACCGCAGAAGCTAATAGGCTAATTGCCTTTAGCACATTGGCATAAAAACGTGAAAATAGTGACCGCGAGCTCATTTGTTGACGAGATTCAAGCTCCAAAGCTCTGTCTTGAGTTTGTGGATTATACTGAGATACTAGATGTTTAAATCTCAGAAAAAAAGTTTCACTACGACGGTAGTGAAACAACAGTTACTGCTGCTGAGATGATAGTGTCACCAAATCTCCAAAATATTCAGTCTGCGATAGCTTTAATAATTGTGTATACATATATCCATTGCATATGTATGGAGCTTGAATAATCTGAAAATTCATCTTGGACCATATTCAATTAAATGCATAAAGTGTCAACTTATATGCAGAAATGTAAGATAAATATAATTTTGCTATTTGTCAAATGGTATCACTTAAGTAGCTGAACTGTAATTTGCTGTTTGTCATGAACCCAGTGATTTACAGACAACTAAAACTTCTGGAGTTAAAAGTTCTGGACTTTTGCAGCCTCTGTTTCTATGGCTTCTGTTGTTTTAGTGGAAGAAAGTGATGGCACACCAAGGCATATACACATGTATCTCAACATCGTCTCAGTTTGCTGTTCATAGTAGATGGAGCAAAACAGTCATGTCCCAGATGCACTGTACAAAACTACCGCTTTAAAATACTTGAAACTGTGTTTGTGTGTTATAGTCCAATGGGAGACAGTGATGATGAGTTTGACAGGAGGAGGCGGGACAAGTTCAGGAGAGAGAGGAGCGATATGGAGCGGTCAAGAGAGAGGGAGGAGAGGAGAAGGGAGGACTGGCCGGACAGGTATGAAAATCCTTTTTCAGTCATGTTTAAGTCAGATGCAGGAATGGGGGAACAGTAACAATGAAATTACTTTGTTACTTTACCTGAGTGTGTGTCTAATGTTTGGGAATGTACTGTGTTCAGGGAGTGGGACCGCGGCAGAGAGAGGAGGAGGGATTATGATCGTGGTCGCAGAGAGAGATTTTCACCTCCCAGACACATCAGCCCACAGCACAAACGACTAAGGAGGGATTGGTGTGTGTGTGTGTGTGTGTGTGTGTGTGTGTGTGTGTGTGTGGGGCACAATAAGCTCACTCACAGGAGAGATTGTTTGACATTGGTGGGTGATTATTTACAGGGATGATCACAGGGGGGAGCCGTACCGCTACGACCTGCCATATGGAGGAGGGGGTTCTCCGTTTCCAGGGGTGGGGCCTCAGGGCTGGCACCCTGAGCTCCCCCACCTTCACCCACATCCTGCTGGTCACCCGCTGCAGGGCAGGTGAGTTATAGTTACCAGCCGACCTTAGGTCTTCAGGGTTTCACCTTCTCTTCTTGAGGTGAACTGAAGCAGGACGTTCTCAGCCTGGGATTAAAGGAATAATTTCATCTTTGGGCCAAGTTCTGATCTGAACTCCTCTCATTCAGATCTTCAGTCTGAATGAGACAGAAGTATCTTATTTTGAAATACAGGTGTGACAGGACGGACTATCTGACTTGTTTATCTTGTGTGGTTAAACAGTTATATGTGTTAAATGTTGTCTCTCAGGTTAGGGATGGTGGATCCTGACCTCCCTCCTCCTGGTCCTCCCACCATGAGGAGCTTTAAGGTGAGTAAAGTAACCTAAGGAGCTGCTTTCAAAGGATTTGGCAGTGTTACATTCATTAAATGACCTCTGCAGGAGTTCCTGTTGAACATGGAGGATAGCGTAGATGAGACGGAAGCAGTGAAGCGTTACAACCAGTACAAATTGGACTTTAGGCGGCAGCAGCTGCAGGACTTCTTCATCCAACACAAAGACCAGGAGTGGTTTCGCTCAAAGTACCACCCTGATGACATCACAGTGAGAAAGGCTGAGTCTCAGGCTGCCCTTAAAACCCGGCTGCGTGTCTTCCTCTTTTTGCTGGACAACAGTTGGTTGGATAACGTGTCACTGGACATGGACCACGGTCCTGCCATCATCAAACTGCTGGATGCAGGTGAGGACAAACAGGACAGTGAACCAGCTGAGGCCCGAGAGGGTATCACTGATCCGACACACGCACACACAAAGTCCTCACACTTTGTTCGGGTACATCATGCTTTTCCTTTTTCTGCAGCTGTAATAAAGATGGAGGGAGGTACAGACTTTGACCTGCAGGTCCTAGAGGTGCCGACTGCTCCTGCAGTGGCGGGCCTGGAGGTGAGCAGCGGTGGCAGCAATGTGGGAGATGCCACTGCAGGGGAGAAGAGCCAAGGGGATCCCAGTGAAGGAAACAGATGTGGTCAGATGGGCTCAGAGGCGACTGGGAGTCAGGCTGAACCAATGGCTTGTAAAGAGACAGTCGAGACTAAAGACTCTGACAAGGTCAGAATGATGATATGATGTAATGATTTAATGTGTAAGGAGACAAAGCAGAACAACTCGAGATAATTAACCACTATGCATTAATCACTCCCCGGGTGCCTTGTACTGTATGTATCACAGCCCACTGCTCACACGTGTGATGGGCTAAAAGCGCAGGCCAAATTTCATTGTATAGTGTACTGTATAAGAGCACTGTGACAAAGCCAAATAAAGTTTTCGTTCTTTCTAAGTATCACATCGGTCTGTGTTTTCATCTCAGGAATTTGAAGAGGAGGCCAAGCAGAATGGAGAGAAAGAGGAGGAGGAGGAGGAGGAGGAGGAGAAATCTAATAAAGTAAGTTGGTTATTGTTATTGCTGACGCTCATATACTTTGGTGAAAAGTGTTAAATCTTGTTGCATGCTATTCTCAGAGCAGAAAGAGGAAGCGCAGTGTATCAGCTGACAGCGGAGAGGGCAGTGCCTCTGACACTGACTCCTCCCACTCTGATGGAGAGAAGGAAGAAGAGGACGATAAGGAAGAAGAGGACGCAGAGGATGGTACTTAAGACTTTGTTATCCAACAAGTAATATTATCATAATAAATATACCGTTGAGAGACTGACTTCACTCTTCTTTAGACTAAAGTGTTTTATGCAGTCACAGGTAGCAATGATAGCAGTAGCAGTGTATATGTTTCTAATGTTGGTTTGTGTGTGTGTGCGTGTCTGTCCAAGAGCGTCATAAAGATCGTGGAAAAGAGAGGGAGAAGGCGGCTCCAGCAAAGCCCCGCCCCCTCCACCTCACCACCTCCCTGTTCATCAGGAGCATCCCACCTGAGGTGTCCAAGGATGAGATTACAGCTGTGAGAGAACACACACGCACTTATACACACCCACACCATTTAAGTCCAGATGAGTTAATGTGTGTGTGTGTGTTTGTGTGTTTGTGTGTTTTAGCTGTGTCGCAGGTACCCAGGCTTTCTGCGGGTGGCACTGTCAGACCCTCAGCCTGAGAGGAGGTAATAGCTATAGTCCGAACTGTCTCTTTGCTCCTCCATGACAAGGCTCAGACTTTCTAATAATGTGTGTCTGTGTTTGTAAGGTTCTTCAGGCGCTGCTGGGTGACATTTGACCGCAGTGTGAACATCAAGGAGACATGCTGGAACCTCCAGAACATTAGGGTAAACCCCCAGCGACAGTCAGAATCATCATTAACGTGGATCAGTGGCAGATTCCACTCACTTCCTTCCCCCTTTCTCAGCTCAAAGACTGTGAACTGTCTCCAGTGGTCAACAGAGATCTGTGTCGGCGTGTTCGCAGTGTCAACGGTTTGACTCACCACAAACCAGTAGTGAGGAACGACATCCGTCTGTCGGCCCGACTTGTCCACAGTTTGGACCAGAGGGGGGAGCTGTGGGCCGGACAGGTATTGGACCCTGTTAAAAGCTAAAATAAATAGGGATGTTCAATATTGGCTTTTTTTTACCAATAGCCAATATGCCGATATTGTCCAACTATTAATTTCCAATACTGGTATCAACCGATATTGATATATGCTGGGCCTCCCATAAAAACGAAATAATTTCAAGTAAACAAAACAAAAGTATCCCAAAAACTATACATCACTCATATTTTGACGTTTGAGTAGTAGCTGAAGAGTTTGATGTGTAATATGTGCATGTTGTGTAAATATTGTGTAATTGAAAAAGTAAAAACCGATACCGATAATTTCCGATATTACATTTTAATGCCAATATCGGCCGATAATGTCGGACATCTCTAAAAATAAACCTGATATTTTTAAGTTTCAGAATTTCAGTTGTCACTGGGTTTGTTGTGCACATTAGCATATCCCAGTCAGTTCGGCTGCATCACTACATTTTCCAGAACCCCTCTGTAACAGTGTGCGTGCCTGTGTGTGTATACAGATGGGGACCAACCCTATTCTGAAGAATATTACAGATTACCTCATCGAGGAAGTGAGTGCAGAGGAGGAGGAGCTAACAGGTGCCTCTGGGGGCAACAGTGATGATGCAGGTGACACCAAAGACCCGGCTTCCTCTGATGTTACTGTGGAGACAGATGATAAGCTGATAAAGGTAGGAGGATGTCTGATATTCTCATTCTGCCCAACTGTCTTATAGATATGATTGTAGTGGTTTCTCGTGTGTGTGTCTGTGGATGCAGGTGCTGGACAGACTACTGCTCTACCTGCGTTTGGTTCACTCTGTAGATTATTATAACTTCTGTGAGTATCCTGCTGAGGACGAGATGCCTCATCGCTGTGGACTGATCCATGTTCGAGGACCCCTACCTGTGGCCAAGATCAGTGGAGCTGAGGGTACCCGTGCACACACACACAAACACACACAGTGTTCAACACAGAAAGAGAGGGTGCGGTCATTGTGATTCATTCCTGTGTTCTGATTGGACAGTGACTGAACATCAGAGGATGTGTGAGGAGCGTCTGTCTCCTCTGTTGTCTCCACTGGAGACACTGAGCGAAGAAGACGCTGCCAGACTTGGAAAGAAAGACCCGGAACAGGAGGTACAGTGCTCTCTCTTCCTCTGTCCGTCCATCAGACCTTGTTTGTGTAATACCCCTGTGTCTGTCTGTCCAGGTAGAGAAGTTCCTGTCAGCCAACACTCAGGAGCTTAGTAAAGACAAGTGGCTCTGTCCTCTGAGTGGGAAGAAGTTTAAGGTGAGTTACTATACCTGTGGAGACTCGGAGAGTGTTTGAGTCAGTGTGTCTGCTGTGACTAAGCTGTTATCGTGGTAACATTTGATGTTGTCGTTCAGGCTCCAGAGTTTGTACGTAAACACATCCTGAACAAACATGGCGAGAAGGTGGCTGCTGTCAAGCAGGAGGTTGAATTCTTTAACAACTTTTTGTTGGATGCCAAGAGACCCACTCTACCTGAGAACAAGCCCCTCCTACAAGCCCCACCAGGTGAAACACAAACATGTCTGGCAGGAATGGTGAAAACCACCTGGCAAATGCGTGATCCCACAACTGACCAACTAACTTTTTTCCCCAGCCACTCCCCCTGCTTTGTCTGGATTTCCTGGTCACGCCCCACAACAGCAACAGCAAAGCCTTCTGGGATATCCCCCTGGAGTCAGACCTCCCATGCCCAATTTTCCTGGTACACACAATTATATACACTCCATTACAACAACAAACTACACTTGTGTAAAGTGCAGAAAGATCAGAGCTCTCACATCTGAGTTAAAATCAACTGCACTGTACCATGCCATGGTAACATACTGTAATATTGACATACTGTCTCTACTGTGTGCGTGTGTGCGTGCCCACGTGCAGGTGGGGGACCTCCATTCCCCCCTAACCAGTTTGGAGTGGGCCGTGGTAACTATGACAACTTTCGAGGTCAATTAGGAGTAGGCGGAGGGTTTCCTGGGAAACAACGAAACAACAGGTAGAAGAAAAAACGACGATGACAACACAGAAAAATGTACTGATGATGTATTGATTACCTTTGATTATCTCTGCACAGGGGCATGCGAGGGGACCCTCGTTCGATCATTGAGTACAGAGACCTTGATGCACCTGATGACCTTGACTTCTTCTGAACGTGATGAAGTCAAAGCACATTTACTTTTTTTAAAAACTTTTTTTACTTCTACATTTCCCACGATTACTTTAATTGTCCCACCACCAGTACCTTGTCTGTCATATTTTAATTAGAACACAAACTGTGTGTGTGTGTGTGTGCGTGTGTGTGCGTGCGTGCGTGTGTATCAGGACCAACGTGACTGTCAGTAATTAGTGATGATAATCTGATTTGTTCCTGTTTCCAATAAAGGTCAATAGATGAAGATGTGTGTTGATGCAGTTGCTCTTTTTAATGAATCTGGTGAAGTGGATGATTGAGTCTCATAAATGTTCAACCAGGAGCAAAGCCTCCATGTTGATTCATGGTTCCTGTTTGTTCAAACATGCTATAAACATTCATTATTCCATATTCTGATTCTCAGGGGAGATATTTTTGTGTGACTGGCAGCAGCATGTATTTTAATGTCTATTGTAAATAAATTGTGATGTCAGAAATTGCTCTAAAGAAGGGGGCGTGATTGGTTTTAAACTGCTTCAGTATCACTGTGATGCAGTGAAATGTGTCAGTATATTATACATACACACACACACACAATTATGTGTGTGTATATATACATATATATACACACAAACACACACAGCCTATATATACAGTATGTGTGTATGTATATGTACATACACACATACATGTATGAATGTGTACATATATATATATATATATATATATACAGTATGTGTTTATATGTATGTGTGTGCACTGTGAACAGGAGACAACCCGGGTTGGTTTATGACGTGTAAACATTTACATGTTAAACCTGTGGTCCTCAGTGTTGTAGTTTACTTATGATAAGTGAAGATATTTTAAGTCTAAATGTGTCAACACTGAGATGTTTTGTGTGACCTCATTTGGTTTGACTAAATTACCCGTGATGCTTTGCACATTCCGTTGCCAGGACACAGTAAGCGGCCCTTGGTTGTCCGGCTAACGGTTGCTAACACTGTTAGCTGAACAGTATTGAGACGTAGAGTTAGATTGGGTTAAGTTTTAGTCGGCAGTTTACCGGTTAAAGAGAGAAGCTTTGTCTCCGCGTTTGTTTTAATCTCCTGGCGGCGAGTTAGCCCAGTGTTAGCCTATAGCCTAGCGGAAAGTTAGGCTAACACTGTCGCCATTAACGGGGGAAGGTTTGTTGTGACGCGCAGATAAACATTGATGTGTGAAACCCGGTGATCTGCCGGGTCACATGGAGCGGTCGGACCGAGACAAAGACAGCCGCCTGCTGAAGAACCATCCGTACGACGAGAGCCTGGAGGTGATGGATACCGAGGAGGTAGCGAGCGTCTACAGCCCGACTCCTCGCAGCCAGCAGCAGGTAACAGCCGGCGGTCAGCGCCGGGTGACGGGCACCGACCCTGGCTGACAGCATGATGTGTTTACCACCATCAAGCTAACAACACGCCTCTTTCACACACTGATGTTGGTCCAAGTCAATATCAGACTTATGTACGACTACACGTCAATGTGACGTCACCTGCTGCTGCTCTTGGTTAATGAGGTTTATCAGTCAATCAGTCAAGTATTGATTAATGTCATATCAGAGACGTCAGTTTGTATGGCTGATGGTTTATCCGAGCACCTGTCTCACTCTTGTACAGACATGTTTCGGACATGTTTGTTTTGTTCTGTCACATTAACCTTGAACAGCAGTCAGTGAATGTTTTCGCTGTTAGTCTCAGTCCAGGAGGAGCCTGACTGGTCGCAGCCTGATGTCAGCCAACAGCCCTAACGGCGAGCTCCATGAGGCCCACAGGCCTCTGAGGGCCAAAGAGCCAATCAGTGTGCACCCTGGGACTAGTCCAAATGAGGAGGAGGAGGATGATGACGAGGATGACTCTGACGAAGAAGACACAGATGAGGATGATGATGATGAGGAGCCCTTACATGCTCCAGAGGGGGCTTATGACCCGGCTGACTACGCCAACCTGCCCGTCAGCAGCGACATTAAAGAGCTGTTTCAGTATATCACACGGTGAGGAGTTAGGTTAGCGGGAGCTGCCTCTGTGTCTCCATTATGTGATGTCTCATTATTTCAAAGTGCTTTCTGCTGTCTTTTCTCAGATATACTCCACAGTCCATAGAGCTGGAGCACAGTCTGAAGCCCTTCATCCCAGACTTCATCCCGGCTGTGGGCGACATCGACGCCTTCCTCAAGGTCCATTTACCTTCTATTCTCAGACTTGTTTTCCTGTGGTCCTGGTGTATGTGAACAGGCGAAGAGAAAAGCCCCGTAATGTCATACTGACAGAAGTGCTCAAGATGCCCCATTATAACCCTTTGTGACCTCTGACCTCACTGTGACCTGTGTGGCCATCAGGTGCCTCGGCCAGACGGTAAAGCAGACAGTCTTGGTCTGTTGGTTCTGGATGAGCCCAGTGTGAAACAGTCAGACCCCACGGTGATGTCGTTGTGGCTGTCTGAGGAAAGTAAACAACATGGAGCCACAGAGGTACGCACAACCACCTGTCTCACACAACCACCTGTCTCACACAGTCACCGTTCTCACACGTACTTTCATCTGTACCACATTTTCCTGTCTCTCTGTCTTCAGTTAAAGAAGGTGACGAGTATCGTGAGTCCTCAGTCCAACCCCCGGGCAGTGGAGAGTTGGGTAGAGAGCATCAGTGCTCTTCACCGCTCCAAACCTCCAGCCAGTGTTCAGTACAGTCGGCCGATGCCAGAAATCGACAGCTTGATGCAGGAGTGGCCATCGGAGGTGGAGGAGCTTCTGGGACGACTGCAGCTGCCGCCTGCGCTCCTCCACTGCAGCCTGATGCAGTACACAGACGTCATCTGCAGCCTGCTGGACATCCCCGTTTACAGCAGCAGGGTCCAGTCTCTGCACCTGCTGTTCAGTCTCTACCTGGAGTTCAGAGACTCACAGCACTTCACTCGCAGAACACACACCTGACACAGTCACACAGTCACATCTACTTTTACCCATCAGTCAAATTCAAATACACTGGCACTATTACTGTGAACACAAACTGCTCCTCCCTGTTTATACTATGATTCTGAAATAAAGACAACATGTTATAATCTGGTCTGTAGAAAGCACACTACTATCACACAATCCTGCATCATTCAGTCCCTTATGTCACACACTTACCTGTATCACACACACACACACACACACACACACACACACTGGCTTCACACACTGAATCTGTCAGTGAAAAGTAGCATTAACATAACATAACAACAATAATAACATAATAACATGATGCACATTTTAATGCTAACATTCTGAGCACATTCTATGGACAGAACAATTTCAGGTTTCACACATTTACAGAATTTAACAAATAATGTTGGTTGAATTTTATTACACATTGATCTTGTGTCAGTTACAGGAAAATAAACCAGACACCAGTTAGTTCCCTAACTGATGATTGGTCGCGAAGCACCTGTTTTCTTTGATACTGACATCGATCTACAAAAACAGTGTAATAATGATAAAAATAAATAAATAAAATGAAAACAGTGTCTTTGACCCACAATGCACCGCTTTGTTGTTGTGGATGTCTGTTCAACATGGCGGCGGCCGCAGGCTGCGTCTTCCACAGAACCCTGATCCGGTCCAGACCCGGCGCCAACAAGGTCTGACGATGTTCTGTTGATTTGTCGCTTTTGTCGGTGGCGCGCGCGAACGCAGCAGTCTCGCACAGGGTGACGTCATCCACCAGACTCCATTCAGATATCGAGCGTTTTAACGCTACATCTTCTTACGTGTTTCTGTTTCCGTCTCCAAAACAGGAGCCATGTAAACGGCTTTTATCAAACAAAGAGCCAATTAAATGAGTTTCATTACGACCGTCCTTTGCTATGGTCACTGTTAGTACCCGATCTTTATATAAAGATCTGATACTGATCTAGCTTTCTGTAAAGAAAAATAAATATATATATCAGATATGAATAATATAAATATAAGATAGCTGGGATGTACCGAGATTATCATAAAACCCTACGATCTTAAAAAACAGTTCATCTGTGTCACATGTGTTTTCACTGTTCCAGTTAATGACAGCGTCTTTAAATGAGCAGGTATTTGAATGAAGTTTGGTTGAGGTTGGTCAGTGTTGTTCTGTAACAGTGGTTTGTTGATGTTTAACAAAACAGAACCAAACTGTCAGCTCGGATTCTACTGCCTGAACTGTTCAGTCACACTTTCTGTCAATTCCTTATTGTGTGTTAAGGATAACAGCTGAATAAACGTATGTTTACTCCATGAAGTAATTTCCATGTCCTCTGTCTCTGTCCTGCAGGTGTCCTCGTGCTCTCCTGCCGTCTGCAGGGACTTCCTGTACGTGGTGGACCTGCATCGTTACAGCAGAGACCAGGGCTCCTCGGTCTACTTCCCACAGGCTGTCCTCGACGGTCAGACTTAAGACAGGATGAGACATGACGGCACAGCACAGGATGTAACGTGTCCACTGATGTCGTTCACTCCTCTGCTGTCTCTAGGCGATGACCTCTATGACCTCACACTGACAGACCGGGACTGCAGGCTTCAGGTGACTCTGGATCCTGGTCTGAACTCGCTGGTGGAGAGGAATGTTCTGCGTCCTGGTTCAGTGCTCCAGAATGCCACTTTCATCCCCGCCCTGGACGCCCAGCAGGCAGCATGTCCCAGTGTCTCTGGAGGGACAGGCAGGTTAGTGAAGACATGTCAGTCGACCTGTGTTCTCTGTTGTCAGTTGGGTTAAAGGTTTCTCCTGCTGCAGCTACAGGCTGGTGAGCGTGGAGGTCAGAGGTGAAGCTGTGAGTGATGAAGAAGAGGATGGAGGGAGGTTTGATCTGGAGTGGGACTCGCTCCCCTGGTTCGGCTCCTCAGAACCTGCAGGTGCAGCAGCGTCTATGGATTCAGTCTTACTGTCTCTGCATCGCTGCGAGAAACACATGAAGATTGTTGTTTTTGTGGAGTTTTGCAGTTTTTTATTTGTCTATCAGTTCTGCAGCGCCCCCTGCTGATACACTGCTGTACCTGTCATTTCGTCCCTACAACGTTCTTGATTCCTCAGGGCCTTTGGTTCCTCTGAGAGCCAATAGGAGTGTGTATCTGCCACTATGGAACAATGTGGACTACTGTGGCGAGGTGTGGAGGGAAGCCCCGCCCACTGAGGAAGATGATGAGGAAGAGGAAGGTGGAGACAAATTGTTTCTTCAAACAAAAATAGAGTCAGTGGAGGTTTATCTGAATATTTAAAATAAAATGAGTGCTCGTGGGTTGTCAGGGCAACGTCCTGGTGTGACGGTGTGTGAGCTGCGTGACTCTTTCCTGTCTGGTCACCAACGCTTCGCGAGGGGTGGCGTTCAGCATCAGCTGATCATACGGATCATCAAAAGGTCACACCTGATGTATTATGGGAGAGCAGATCGAAACTGTGAATGTCCTTATAAGGTTAGTGAAAACAGGACAGGACAGAAGAATGTAACGGATTGCAAAATTCTGTGGGTGTATTATTAGAAGTATTATTCCAAATATAAATGAATACTACTACTTATCACAGTCATAGTATCAAATATCAAGTGACTGTAGAACAGAAAAACCTCTCCTGTTGTAAAGAATGTAAAGGAAATTCTGCCTTTCCCATTTTCTCTGTGTCTCTTTGTCTGTGTCTGTGTGTCTGTGTGTGTCTGTGTGTGTGTGTGTGTGTGTGTGTGTGTGTGTGTCTTCCGGTCCAGGCAGTGCTAGAGGTGTGTGATCGGACAGGGAGCGTGTGTGTGGTGTTGTGGAACAGTGTGTGTATCAGCTGGTACCGCTGTCTGAAACCGGGTGATGTCATCAGCCTGAGACACTATCGAGTCAAACATCGTTACCAGGCTCAGCCTGATGATATAGGTAAACACAAACTTGTCTTTCCACCTCATGGGGACCTGCCTTCACCCAGTAGCAGGGATCACTTCCTGAACTTTCCTGTTTCATTGTGTCATATCCTGTGCAGATTGTTATATCTTTATATGATGTAATATCGTTATATAAATAAACTAACTGACTCATTAAATCACCTGGACTGAAGCCCTCAAATTAACAGTAACGTTCCTACGGTGGAGGCGAAGTCCTGACAGTGTCTGTTCTACCAAACACAGCCCGGTGAGGACACACTCACTGTCTTATTGTGTTATTGTGTTGTTGTGTTGTTGTGTCCAGAGATCAGCGTTAACAGCAGGAATCCCGCTGCACACATCATTGTTCTCTCAGAACGGTCTGTTTTACCTGAGTACCTCCCACCTGCTCCTGCATACTGCTTTTCCAACAGGTAACACAGCATTCATATTTAACTCTGAACCTGAACCTCACAAAGACGATGAACAAACCCTGCCTCTGTTTGTCAGCATGCAGATCCTGGACCTTCCTCATGGTGCAGTGTGTGATGTCATTGGCTTGCTGACGTTCTCAGGACGACCAGAGCGACTGAGGAGTAAGGGTGAGGGTTGCCATGGTTACAGTCATACTTTATCAGTAATCAATGTAATAATTGAACTTTCTGGGTTTTTGACTGATGGACAAAGTAAAACGTTTGAGGAAGAATCCAAATCTATAAATGATCAATCAGTGACTCATTAACATAACAATGAACAATCAATAGTTGACGCCATATTGATACATAATTCATTACCGTATTCATCATAAGATGGTCGAGGGGTGGAGCTGTTGGAGTATCGTTGGCTGCGACTGGAGGACGGGACCAGCTGTCAGCCAATCACTGTGAAGCTCTTCTCCACGTCTCAACCGGACACCCACCGCAACCTACACCCACGTGAGACACACATGGACACACACACACACACACATTGCCATAGTTCACTATTGGACTTATAGAAAACATATAAAACACCTGGGCAGTTCAGGGGATGAAACATATGATATCACTGTTTCCATAAAGTGTGTTGTCTGTTGTCTCTGTTTGTCTCCAGTTTCCATTGTTGTTTGTAGCAGACTGAAGTTGAACAAAGCTGCAGATGAAACTCAAAGCGGCTCCTTCCTGACAAATACAACATACACTCAGGTGTACTGCTCAGGTAGTGTTTACACATCTCAGTTTGTCTTCTCGGTCGTTTATCTGACTCTCACATGACTCGTTGTTCATCTGACAGGACGTGGCCAGCACGCAGGGATGAGTTACCGTAAACTGCAGCCGGTGCGTCACTTCCTCCAGTGGCTGAGGAGCCAGGATGACAGACGGATGCTGAGCCGGGCTCTGATTGGTGGCTTCTTTATGTACCCACCTCCTCCGGTCTCCTTGGAGACATACATGAAAGGCCAGAGAGGTTGGTTGTGTTTCCAATTATGGTCATGTTGTATAAAAAATCTTGTATGTTATTTTACTTAGATCAAAGTGTGTATGTGTGTGTGTGTGTGTGTGTGCGTACAGGTGTACCGGGTTTCCTTCAAGGGGCGGAGCTTCGGAGGGAGGTGGAGAGGCTGTCTTACAGGGAAAGACGCACCTTCTGTATCCAGGCAACAGTAACCATGGTTGCATACAGCCACAGAGGAGAGGTGGATGTTTTGTCAGTTCATAAATGTAAAAAGTAACAGGAGAAGAAAGAGTCACCGACCTCTTCACCCTTCATGTCTCCTCCAGGAAGGTCGCTGCTTGTTTTGGAAAGAAAAGGCTGTGTCTTGTTCTCCCTCCTCCTCCTCCTCCTCCTCCCCTCATCATCTTAGATCCTCCTCTCTCCTGTCTCCCTCTCCATCCCTGTCCTCCTCCTCTCTCCCTCCTCTCCCCTCCACACCTCCATCGTTCAGACCCCCTCTCTCCTCCTCGTTCTTATCTCCAGGCTCTTCATCCTCAGCTGTCAGCCAGCTGGCAGTGGACCACAGAGTAGGGTGAGACACGGCATCATCACATGACTTCAGTCTCTGTGAAAACATTGCAGGATTTGCCGTCCTTTGTCAAATGTTGTCCTGTGTGGTCCATTTGTTGTCAAAGTGGTTTTAGCAGGAGACGGTGTAAGAGGAAGCAGCTGCTGCAGCCGGAGACGCCACAGAAGAGGTGAGCATCAATGATGTCACCTGTTCATCACCAGGGACGGACTGGTTAACGAACAGTTTATTCTCTCTCCTCAGACGCCCACTGGTCACATTACAACCAGACCAGAACAATAAGACAGGTGAGTGTGTGTGTGTGTGTGTGTGTGTGTGTGTGTGTGTGTGTGTGTGTGTGTGTGTGTGTTGATTGGCCGCTGACATATCCAGACGGTTTCCTGCCATATAAACTGTCTCCATGTTGCAGTGATCCTGTTTGAAGCCTCCATGGAGTTTCTGGAAAATGATGAAGATGACAGCAGCAGTGATGACGACGCCTCCTCCTTCATCACGGCCCCCCTCGCCCCGTCCCCCATTGCAGAGGAGACACTGCCAATGCGTTACAACCACACCTGCAGGGAGGAGCAGGCAGCTGCGGTGGCCATGGGAGGGAGGGTGGAGCCTGGAAGGTTTGACTCCGCCTTTGAGGACTATTACACACTGAGTCTAAGAGGTACACACACACACACACACACACACAGAGTGATTGGTAATATTTAGCGTAAACATATTTTAAACTTCCTGTTTAGCTCTGTCGGATGGCGTGATGGTCGACGCCGTCTTCCTCCCTCATTCTCCCCTTTCCTCCCCCTCTCCTTCCCTCCTCCCTCACACCAACACCTGGACCTCCATCTTGTCACATGGAGCCTTCTCCACTCACCAACCGCCCCCTTCACCAGGTCAGCACACACACACACACACACACACACACACACACACACACGCACAAACTCGCTCTCTCTCTTTCTCTCTTTGTACTTTTATTGTGTCATCTTATTTGTTTTCACTCTAACCCACAGGATAGTTCACACTCAGTGATGATGATGATGATAATGATGATGATGATGGTGATGATGATGATGATGATGGTGATGATGATGGTGATGATGATGATGATGATGGTGATGATGATGATGATGGTGATGGTGATGATGATGATGATGGTGATGATGGTGATGGTGATGGTGATGGTGATGGTGATGGTGATGATGATGGTGATGATGGTGATGATGATGATGATGATGATGATGATGATCGCCCTCTCCCTTTTTCTGTCTCTCAGCTGACCTGATCGTCACGGCAGCCCAGCTGGCCAATCAGAGGCTGGTGTGTGTTCTTGAGGCTTGTCACTTGGGAGGAGCCACGACTGAACTTATCCTGAGCAGAGCATTTCCCCTGCCCAACTGACAGAGCGAGACAGAGAGAGAGAGAGAGAGAGAGAGAGAGAGGTGCCTGTTCACGTACACCTGCTGGTTGCCTGTGACGTTGGGACACTGATATTCTGATATGTCCCCTGAGGACTTGTTGTTTTTGGTTTGACAGTGAGTGTTTTGCGAGGACACAGTGACCGTTGAAGTCGGCAGCTCATGTGTCCTCGTCTGAGACTGTTTGATGACAAGAGGGAGAATTTTCAAGTCTGAGATGATTGATAGTCAGCACAAATCACCGCACAGTGGAAAGAAGGAGGACTCAGCAGTCTGGTTTGCTGGGATCAGTATTTTAATGGTGTCTGTGTGACGGTGGTCTGTGGTGAATCTGGGGGCACACATGTGGAGCAGGGTGTGAGGGAGCCGGGGGGGGGGGGGGGGTTAGCTGCTGGGGGGGGGGGGGGGGGGGGGGGGGGGGGGGTTAGCTGCTCTGAGTGTGTCTCTGACAGACATAGCGCAGCCTGGTGGAGCAGTGCAGGTCGTTGAGCCGTCCATCATGATGAAGGTGAGCGCAGTCCTCATCTCCGGGACCAAAACCATGACCCGTCCAACTGTCGGGCTGACCGGGTTTCCAGCGCCTGCAGACGCACAGATACAAACAGCTCCAAACAGTCCTGCTCTTTCATGTCCATAAAGATCAGGCTGAGAGAAGACAAACAGCCCACCTGCGGTTCATGACATACGGCGTCTGGTTGACCCACTCCCACTCCCCTGTTCTCCCATCAGTCAGCCCAATCCAGAAGAAGGAGCCTGAGGTCCGACTGGTGACAAAGTCCTGGACAAGAGACACGGAGACATGTTACTGTTTCTTCCTCACTTGTTTTTTATGACCAAGTTGTCTGCGTCAGAACATTAAAGATCATCTACCTGAGCAGATGATCCTCAGAGACTGTCACAGATTTAAAGCTGCTTATTTTTGAAAAGACAAAACATGGCGAGACAGACAGAGAGAGAGACAGGTGGTCTCACCCACTCCTCGTCAGTGGTCAGTATGAGCAGGTGAGACTCGTGGTCATTGCACCAGTCTCTAGCTTCAGACCAGGCCAGGTTGGTCTTACTGAACAAATAGCAGCTCCGCCCCAAAATCTCCCAACCCAGAGGACAACAGCCAGCCGACTGTGAACCTGAGGGACAGACAGATGGCATAAGACGCTGTGTCTTTCAGTGAGGACGTTGGAGGTGTTGCAGATGTGTCTCGTGTTGAACATTTAGACTCAGTGGTGCGTTCAGTGTGTTTGTACTGTTGTGGATGAGGCGTTCGAGGGAACATTTCAGCGTGGTGACGGTCCTGCTGAGAGCGTCCAGAGCCGCGAGCTGCTTCAGCGCCTCTGACACTAACAAACACATAGAGGGTCTGTCACTGTGGAGCTGCGTATTACTGCTGACCATCAGTTACTGACAGGTGGAGTGGTGTGTGCAGTGTAGCCTCTCTGACCTGAGGTCAGCTGCTCCTTATTGTTCTCCACAGCAAACCTCAGCCGGTGCATGTCTTTAGCTGTGTCTGGGACAGAGGAACGCGGAGAGTCAGTCATCATCTCTGAGAGGCCGTCTTCTGAGGACAGGTGGAGAGACGGCGGTGTTACCTGTGGTCAGCTGCTGGGCAGCGTTCAGCGTCTCAGTCAGGTTCAAGACTCTTTTCTCCACAGACCAGAGTCGATTTGATGTTGTCGTGTCTGCACAGATACAAACAAACGTACTAACGTGAAATAAATACATATGTAAAGAGTTTTTTTAAACAAAGTCAATGTCATCTGTCCATCATGGCGTCTCGGCCTGTTTGAGGACATGGTCTTCATGCTAATAGGACTAAATGTCTTCACTGATGATATCAGACCTGTGTTTTGTGCTAAATGGTCACATGATTTAAAGCTGAAGGCATCTGATCATAATCATAATGATGTGTGTGTGTGTGTGCGCGCGCTCACTGCTCGCTCCCAGAGCTATGATCAGAATCAGGATGACTGACGCTGTTAGAGCAGGAAACAACCAGCGACGACCTCTGGAGACAGCTGAGAGAGAGACAGGCATGGGCTCTGACAGAGGGAGACAGAGAGTGAGACAGACAGAGAGACAGACAGAAAGAGAGTGAGATGACTCTGATGACTTCACACAGGATGAAGTCAATCAGCCACACACACGCAGACAGACAGACAGACAGACAGACAGGTACCTCTGTTCCAGAATGAGCTGCTGTCGTCCTCAGTGGTGTCATGGTATTCAGTCGTCATGGCGATGTCCCTTCTCCTGCTCTGTCTTCCTCCTTCCTTCTCCACAATGAAGCCCGACAAACAGTCAGAATGTCCAAACACCAGCTGAGGTCATTGGCCGCCCATCGCACTTTGAACTCTGTGTGTTTTTGTATGTGTGTGTGTGTTTATGTATGTGTGTGTTTGTGTATGTGTGTGTGTGTGGGGGGGTGAAGCCACGTCAAACATTTTAGCAGAACAGGCTGAAGTTTTGAAGAATCAAAGTTAATTTACTTCTCTGTCAGTATCATCAGTACATTGAACCAGCGTAAGCCCCTCCCCCCACCCCCACTGATAAACACACTTTTGTTGATGTGATGTTGATGTTTCACATTTTAATATAAGACACAGAAAAAAAGCCATGGCCCTGTTTCAAAGAGGATACGATCATGTCACTTCCTGGTCCACAGAGTCATGTGACGAGTCAAACCCTTCACTCTGGATGAAATGATGACGATCAGATGTGACGTGTTCATTGGACTGAGTGGCAACGTGTCATGGTGTCTCCTGAACATACACACTGCCATACACACTGCATACACACTGCCATACACACTCCATACACACTGCCATACACACTCCATACACACTGCCATACACACTGCCATACACACTGCATACACACTGCCATACACACTGCCATACACACTCCATACACACTCCATACACACTGCATACACACTGCCATACACACTGCATACACACTGCCATACACACTGCATACACACTGCCATACACACTGCCATACACACTGCCATACACACTCCATACACACTCCATACACACTCCATACACACTGCCATACACACTCCATACTGAAGCTTGGGTTGGAATGAACTGTAAAGGCTTCTTCAGGAAAACTGATACACCACACACACATATGTACATCACACACACACACACACACCTGACTCTGACATATTACATGAATGAGGTCACCTGTCTGAACTTTTGGGGTCAAACAAATGTTTGATCCTGAAACATTTTAATAACCATATTGAACATTCTCTGTCATTCACGTGTGTAATATTGTTATCAGCTCTGATGTGTTGTGTATTTGACTTCTGTCCATCCTGAGAGACGGATCCTCACTGTGACTTTGACTTTTTCTTCACCCTTGCTGAGGGTGTAGGTCAGAGGTCAACTGTCGCATCCCGTACAGATTGTTAATAACTATGTGGTGTGATGTATGAATATGGTTTGTGTTTGACTGAAGGTCACCCCTCAGTGAGATCATCGTCATAGTGGAGGAGGATGGCAGGGATGAAGAGGTCTGGGTTCACTCGTAGCTCCTCCAGCTCATCATAATCATCAGGGAAGTTGTTTTCACTGAGCGTCCTGCTCATGTCCAGGTTAACGCCGTCATATTTCCAGGTGTAGCTGTGGGCGTGAGCATTGTAACGCAGGTAGCGCTGGAGAATCTCGGCCAGAGTCTCCTCCGAACACACCTGAGGAGCCACACGGGATTCAGGTGTGGATTTAGAAGAAGAAGAAGAAGAAAATCGATGTGATCATTTTAATGAATAAAGAACAGAGCTTCAGATGAACTACTCACATCCTTTACTTAAAGTAAAGTACCAGTAGTACTGTACTGATGTCTGCCTGTTTCCTGTTACCCAGCATGCACCTGTGTAAACAGTTCACCTGCAGCCGCTGCTCCTGTGACGTCAGCGTGTTGACAATTCGAATCCACTGGGCTTTGGCCGTCAGCTGTCCCACCTCATAGCATGAATCCCTCCACCAGGGCTGACCGATGTCGCTGTCCCAGTCAGAGCGAGGGCCAGTGGGGGGGATGTGAATGAAGCGCCCCCTGGGGGTGTAGTACCTCACACAGTTGCTCATTGGATCCACATGTTTCAGGATCTGAGGACAGACATACAGGTTTTTCTTTAATTGGCCAGTGTCCCCTGGCCTCCAGGGGGGCCCTGGCCTCCAGGGGGCCCCTGGCCTCCAGGGGTTAGGGTTAGGGTTAGTTAAGTTTGGGTTTTTGCAGCACGTTTTGTTTTGACGTGTGACTGAGCAGATCTGAGCTGCTGACGACTTCTAACTCACGTCTTTGGTCTCAGGGTCGAACCAGAAGCTGATGTCCTTCCCGGCACACTCCATGATGGGTAAGAGCAGAGTGTCCCCTGCAGGGACAGAGACACAGGTGAACCAGGACCAGATGACGGGTGCAGTGAACAGCACATATTACTACATTACATATTACTACATTACATATTACTACATTACATATTACAACATTCAGGACATTAACACTGAATTATCTTCACCCCTGATGAGAAGCAGCGTTAAATGAAGCTCATGCGCCACAGAGGACAGTCCTCAGTGACGTCACACCCGGTGTCCCTGCAGTGAAACACAGTGGTCGTGTGACTCTGACTCACCTTTGTACCGCGTCATCAGCGGGGTCAGGTCGTACACTTTTCCCAGGTACGACACCCACAGGTCGGCGGCGGTGTTGTGAGCCGACACCTCAGCGGGAGTGAAGAACCGTGGTCTGTCCATCTGCTCCGGCAAACGGTCTGTTGTCGCGTCACTATGGCAACGGGGAGCGAGGGGGCGGGGCGGCGGTGATAATTGTTGTGTAATTGTGAAGAAGATTCGGTTCAGCTTGTTGTTTTGTGTTCACTGCTTCATGACGAGTTACATCACGTTTCACCACAACTCATAGCATCCAATCACAACACGACGACTGAACAGCGGAAGGAAACGTCACGCGGGGCGGGGCCAGTTTCCATTAAAGGCAGAAGGTCAGATCATTGGATCCAAATAAGAGAGAGCGATGACCTCACTGTCAGGTTACTATGGCAACGGGGCGGACATGGCGAATGTTTGGTCTTAAAAAACATTCCGTTTATTTCCTGAGTTGTGTCATGATACAAGACGACACAGTTATAAACAATACCTGTAACAGTACGATATCCAATAAAGATGGCTGCTCTTTAGTTTTGTGTGTTTATTTCTGAGTAATGTGTGTCGATATAAGTCACATATGTTACAGTGTGTGTCGCTCCACACACTGTGTTATGACTGTCTACAGGAACCCAGTTAATCCATACAGGGAATTCTGTGTGTGTGTGTGTGTGTGTGTGTGTGTGTGTGTGTGTGTTTCTCTGGAATGTTTCACACGTGGCAAATATTCACTTTCTCCGTCTTTCACGAAGATTCCTGTCACGAGAAAAAAATCACAGCCTCCCTTTTCCATTTGGCCTCCGCTGATTGGCTCTTACCGGACCGCTGCGGCGCGCTGATTGCTCAGTTTGCTGGGCGATCAGGACTGTAGCTTTCCTCATTGGCCGAAGCCCCAAACTGGGCGTGTCTGTGTCGACGAGAGGATGTGTCGGTATCGCGAGATTTGGAGCGAGGCCGTTAGTTGTTTAGTCTCAGTGGAGGTGATGAAGTGAGCAGTCAGAGGAAGAAGAGAAGTGTAGTGTCTCTGTCCTCATAGCGCCGCCATGTCTCCGTGTCTCTGTCTCATGGCCCTCGTCCTCCTCCACAGCTGCGTGTCCGCCGAGCAGCGGAGGCTGTCTCCAGGTAAGGCCGCTGCGGAGAGCACCCTGCCCGGCCAGGCGGACCACCATGTCCCGCTGGAGTAGCCTGGCTCTGGCTGCTGGAGCTAACTGTTGCTAATGATGTTTTTGTTGACAGTTACGTTTTAATAAGGTTTTAAAGAGACGCACCGAACCGAACGGGTTAAAACTGTTTTGCTGCCTCGCCTCCAGGTTAACTGTGTTAACTGGAGGCGAGGCAGCCCAGAGACAGTCGGTCAGTCATCGAGTCGAACAACCGATAATTCATAGCTAATATTTGATTTTTAAAAAAAGATCAAAGTTAAGTTGTTATTGGACCAAGTGAAGTTTCAGAGCTGAATGTGAATAATTGTTGTTGAAAATCTGAAAAGAAAAAATGCTTATTTGAAAGAGTCAGTGAATCTTTGAACTGGTTGACCTTTGACCTTTTTAGCTGCGTTCATTTGATACATTAATGAAGCTTCTGTGAATGAACGAGTTCTCATCTTTCACATAAGGTATATGGCTGTTTGTTATTCCTGTAGTCCAGATTTCACAGATCTGCTTGAGTCATTACAGTCTGAAACGTGACTTTATTTTTAAAAATCTTATGGAGAATACTGTATACTGTTTATTATGAAGTTTAATTTTGGCTTGTTGTTATTTTTGCCAAATATCTTTGAGTTCTAAACATACTAAAGTGCATTTTCAACCTTTTTTTGCTGTTCCTAAGCAAGGACCATGTGCGTGTGTTTGAACAGCTGTGTGTGTGTGTGTGTGTGTGTGTGTGTGTGTGTGTGTTTGCAAAGCTGTGTGTGTGTGTGTGTGTGTGTCGTCAGTGCTGCAGCTGAGCATCGCAGTTGTTAATCAGACAAAATATCTAATTAGCACCTGACATTAAAATGTAATTAAATTACTGTGAAGCAACTGTTGTTTCCTCAGACTCAATATTCAACAACCAAGCAAATAAAACAAATCCATGACAGCACAGCATCAATGCAGAACATGTTCATATCTAAACACTCAGCTATGTATCATCCATTAAGAATGAAGGTTATGTTGTAAACATACAAATGGAAAGAATCAATTTATTAGTTTATCAAAATGAATCTAAATAAATGTTCCTTCATCAGTGATGGTGATGCCACTGACGCCATCCTCCCTGTGTCTTAACAGAAAATCTGCTGGTGATCACCGCGGCAACAGAGGAGACTGACGGCTTTAAGCGTTTCATGAGGACGACGCGAGAGTTCAACTACACTGTGAAGGTAACACACACACACACACACACACACACACTTTATTTAGTTAGATAGTCAGTCAATACATCAGAGATAGTAACTCTCACTATGTGTGTGTGTATGCAGGTGCTCGGCCTGGGGGAGGAGTGGAAGGGGGGTGATGTGGCTCGGACAGTGGGCGGTGGTCAGAAGGTGAGATGGTTGAAAAAGGAGCTGCTCAAACACTCAGACAAGAAGGACATGGTCATCATGTTTGTGGACAGGTAACAACCACGTGTGTGTGTGTGTGCATGCATGCGTGCGTGCGTGCGTGCGTGTGTTCCTTCTCTCTTGTCCCACCACACCTCCTACTGTCCTTTGTCTCAGATGTCCTGCTTTCACGCAGATTTGGTTTCAGTGTAAAAGGACAATGATCATCACTTCACCAGCTCCACCTGTTCAGTCACACTGTTCAGTCAGAAATATTATACAATCATTGAAACACTGATAAACAGTCTTCAATAAATGTGATGTATGGGAAAGGAAAAGCTAAATGATCAGAACAGTTGATGGATGAAGTTTAGTTGTTTTTGTTTATTGATGTTTTTCTGCCATATGAAGATGATAAACAGTTGTGGTTGTAACTCCAGCCCCACATCTCTGAATCTCTCTTCATCTTCTATGTCTCTGGGTAGTTATGACGTGATCTTTGCGTCGGGTCCTGAGGAGCTGCTGTCTAAGTTCTCCCGCCTGGGTCACAGGGTGGTTTTCTCAGCTGAGGGCTTCTGCTGGCCTGACCAGAGACTGGCCTCCAAGTATCCTGTGGTGCATTCTGGAAAACGCTACCTCAACTCAGGAGGTCATAAGTCTAATCTCACTCTGAACATTTCCTGAACACGTGCGTCATTCACTCAGGATTGATGGGAAGATGAAATAGTGAGAAGCTCTCTTTCTCTTTTCAGGGTTTATTGGCTTTGCTCCTGATCTGAGTGCGATCGTTCAGCAGTGGAAGCACAAGGACGATGACGACGACCAGCTGTTCTACACCAAGATCTACCTGGACAAGACACAGAGGGTGAACCGATACCACCATGACAGTCGCACACAGACCTCTCTGTCCCTGTAACATGTTCTCATCACTTTAACACGCAACAGAAATAAACAGCTCAGTCACACTGATTGGCCAGGCACCTACAGGGTGACATCACAGTGGCGTGATGTCCAGTCAATGCCCAGGACCAGTCTCCGGCTCTCACGTGTTATAAAACTGTATGGAACTAATGAATGAATATGATCTGATTTGTCTCCTCAGACCAAGTTTAATATGACCCTGGATCATCGCTCAAGAATCTTCCAGAATCTGAACGGAGCCGTTGGTGAGACACAAACACTCATGTCCAGACAGGTCCTCACATAGGGAGACCCTTAGCTGCACACCGACACCACACTGCGTGACAGTTGTTGATTTAAATGTTAATGTTTTTCTTAAGTTTACACACATTTACATACTCGGTCTGCTGATGACGCTGAACCAGTCAGATCTGTGGAGACAGAATCAAAACACACGCTGTCACAGTTCACACTAATGTCTCCGTCCATCAGATGAAGTTGTCTTGAAGTTCGAGAGGGCAAAGGTTAGAGCGAGGAACGTCGCCTATGACACACTTCCTGTTGTTCTTCATGGCAACGGACCGACTAAGGTAAGCGACTGCCTCCCTTTGACACCATGTGACTGTGAACTGCTTGTAGGTTTGTGTCAGAGCAACGACTTTTCCTTAGGAATCATTTTTGATTGGTTAATAAACAGAAAGCCCCACTTCCTTCACCGGGAGTTTTTTTTTTTTCCATGACCTGCATCTGTTACTCCACAGATCTTGGTTTAGATTGAGTTCTGTCTCTTTGTCTCTGCAGCTTCAGTTGAATTACCTGAGTAACTACGTCCCCACAGCCTGGACCTATGAGAACGGATGTGGGATCTGTGACGACGACCTGCTCTTCTTCAGCGACATACCTGTAAGCTCACTCACCTGTCACTACTGATGAAATAACCTCCATTTTATTGTCTCACTGTCTAACTGGGATATGTCGACTGTGTTTACAGGACGAGCAGATGCCTCTGGTTTACGTTGCAGTGTTTATCGAACACGCAACTCCCTTCATGGAGGAATTCCTGGAGCGACTGACAACACTCAACTACCCCACCGCCAGGATCCGCCTCTTTATCCACAACAACGTACGACACAGGAACAGATATGTGGAAACAGAACCAGTGTCTCATCTGCTCGTATCTGTGATCCAATCTGTTTTTATCCATTTGCAGGTTGTGTACCACGAACGTCACATCCAAAGGTTCTGGGACCGTCATAGGTCCCTGTTTCCTGATGCCCGGCTGGTTGGACCAGAGGAGAACCTGCAGGAGGATAAGGCCAGAACCATGGCTATGTAAGTGGAGAACCAGAAGGCCTTACACATCCATTACAACAGTATTCAGACTTAATATCAAATATCGGATCATACAGACACAAAATGAACATGTTATGATGTAAATTGTGTGTTTGTGTGCAGTGAGGCCTGTAAGAAGGATCCAGCGTGTGATTATTACTTCAGCATCGACTCTGACGTGGCCCTGACGAACCCTGACACACTGAGAATATTAATAGAGGAAAACAAGTATGTACACACCTGTCAGTGTAGTGTTAGTAAGAGTAGCAGCAGGCTGTATACTACTGTTAACTCACACACTGTGCTTCCGCCTTCTGTCTCAGTTTAACCAGTTGTTATTGTTGTGATGTGATGCCATCATGTTTCTATCTCCCAGGTCCGTCATTGCTCCAATGTTGTCTAAACA
The DNA here is from genome assembly GCA_016785345.1 of Trinectes maculatus. Taxonomy (NCBI): domain Eukaryota; kingdom Metazoa; phylum Chordata; class Actinopteri; order Pleuronectiformes; family Achiridae; genus Trinectes; species Trinectes maculatus. The sequence goes on from JAFBJQ010001022.1 coordinate 312,489, forward strand.
CGGGAAGCTGTGGAGTAACTTCTGGGGTGCTCTGACTCCTGAAGGATACTACTCAAGATCAGAAGACTACATCGAGATTGTCCAGGGAAAGAGGATGTGAGTGTGTTTTCTCACTGACACACACACAAACACACACACAGTTGATGATGACAACCGTCAATGAAGGAGATTGGACTCACTTATGTAGGGTTTAGTAGGTCAGAAGAATGTAATGTAATGCTAAGGTGTGTGTATGGAATTGAGAATATTGTAATTTATTGTAATCTAAAAGTTGTTTGCCTCCCGCTACAACAAAAAAAAATCTAAAAATCTAGATAACATGTGCTATCACACAGTAAAGTTTATAGACCACACTGTGCTAACATCCTGATCATGGAGCTAATTATTACCACTGATGATCTTTTTTAGCCTTTACACAGATATGAAATGGCACAAGAAGCAGGTGTCAATCAACACTGTGTTTGTGTGTCTGTGTGTGTGTGTGTGTCAGAGGTCTGTGGAATGTGCCGTACATTACTCAGGCCTACCTGATCAAAGGCCATGTGCTGAGGTCCAAACTGTCACAGGCAAGCCTCTACGTGGATAAGGAGATGGACTCTGACATGGTTTTCTGTAGGCGTGTCAGAGATCAGGTAACACAACACCTCCTCATGTCACAACCATCAGATGTGAGGTGACATCACACATGTCACACTCAAGTCCAGTAATAATCAGCTCTGGAAATGAAAACTTCTTCTACAGGGTGTCTTCATGTTTGTTTCAAATCGCGATGAGTTTGGTCGTCTGGTCACATCGACCAACTTCAACACATCCAGGCTGCACCCGGACATGTGGCAGATCTTCGACAACCCCATGGTCAGATATGCTAACGTGACATAACAACATGAACGTGTGATGGTGTGAATCAAAGCACAGGCTGAGTGTGTCTGTGTTTTTCAGGACTGGAAGGAGAAGTACATCCATGAGAACTACTCCAGGATCCTTGAAGATGAAAACAGCTTTGTGGAGCAGGTAACAAATCACTAAACATTACAACCATAAATAAACGAGTGAAAGCAAGAGTCAACTACAACAACCAGTCTCTCCTCTATCTTTTTTCTTATTGATCTGTTGGTTATCGTGACCTAAATCCTCATAAATATAACATCATGTTAATTGTCCTGTGCATCATCTGCAGTTCACTCATGACTTGTGTGTCTCTCAGCCCTGTCCAGATGTTTACTGGTTTCCAGCTTTCTCAGAGAAGATGTGTGATCACTTGGTGGAGACCATGGAGGACCATGGCGAGTGGTCGGGAGGATCGCACAAGGTAACCTGTTCATCCACTGTCTATGAAGAAGGGCAGAAAACTGCTGTGTCAAGCAAATAAGCTTTGTCTTGTCTTTTGTGTCTCATTCAGGACGAGCGTCTGGCTGGGGGTTATGAAAATGTCCCAACTGTGGACATTCACATGAACCAGATTGGCTTCGAGAAGGAGTGGCTCAAATTCCTCAAGGAGTACATTGTCCCTGTCACCGAAAAACTCTATCCTGGATATTACCCCAAGGTACAGTACAGATACGGTTAGGTTCTAAAATATGAATATAAACAGTTGAATTAGTTTATTTATACTCTACAGATTCGTGATAAATCATGTTAGGCTGTGTGTGTGTGTGTGTGTGTGTGTGTGTAGGCACAAGCCATTATGAACTTTGTGGTGCGCTACCGTCCTGATGAGCAGCCGTTTCTGAGGCCGCATCACGACTCCTCCACCTTCACCATCAACATCGCCCTGAACAGCAAGAACATCGACTACGAGGTTCACACAGAACAAAACATACACAGACACTCACGCCAACACAAACTCACACAGCACAAGAGGATCTGACCAGTCTCTCTGTTCCTGTCTGTGTCTGTCTCTGTGTCAGGGTGGAGGCTGCAGGTTTCTGCGCTATGACTGTAAGGTGGAGTCTCCCAGGAAGGGCTGGTCCTTCATGCACCCCGGCCGTCTAACCCACTATCACGAGGGTTTGCCCACCACCAAAGGAACCAGATACATCATGGTGTCCTTTGTGGACCCGTGAATGCTCCGTGTGTGTGTGTATGTGTGTGTGTGTGTGTGTGTGTGTGTGTGAGTGAGAGAGTGAGAGAGAGATAGAGATGTGACGAATGCTGCCTTATTTTAATATTAACAACCGGAATCTATGCAAAGAGACACTCGTGTGTCTGTCCATCTGCTGTTACACTTCATGTCCTGTTGGGGGTTGTTTGTTACTAATTCTCTGGACTGAGTTTTAAACTCAACCGTTGTGGGATTTTGGTATGTTACCGTGGCAACCACATGTATTACTGTGTGTGATATTATTATCAATCAGGTGATTGCATTCATTCAGTGATTCTTCAGATTAAGCCTTGATCTTCAAGCATGCATTGTTATATTTAAATAAATATTTCTTTAAAGAAAATTATATTTGAACAGTAGGGTTTCTTAGGATATTGAGGAGTTTTATATGTTTATAAATTAAGGTGAAACACATTTTAAAAACTGTTACTGGAGACACTGAAGGCCTTTTTATGTTTCATTCTTCCTTGTTTAGTTTTCTTTTAATTCATTGTTTTTCTGATGATGTCATGCAGCGGTGATGCTACATTTTGACATAGCCTTCTCTCTGTGTGCCTGTATTTACAGAAATCCAGTTACTGGCTTTGTACAAACTGCATTAAATTATTTGTTAATGACTGATTTGAGATTTTAGTAATTATAGTGGCACAGTGAGACTTATTTGTTTTGTTTACAATAGAAACGGATTTTTTGTTTTGTATTAAATTGTTTTTTCTCTATTTTTCCCTCAGGTGTTGGTGATGTAAAAACGTTGTCACTGCTCTTGTAAAATAACACATTAACCATAAATTAATCCAGGTCATGTTATGTTGTTGATGAGTGATATCAGGATTTATTTTTGTTTGTGGTACATTAATGTTTTGCCATCAGCTTTATAGTTAACCGAAACATCACCATGGACTGCTTGTTTTTTCTATTGTTATTACAAAAATAGTAAGTATTTTTTATAAAATATGAATTGTCACATGTGGATGATCTTGGTAAAGCAGCTCTTCAAATGGTCAAAGTTTAAGTTGTGTGTCAAAGTCTGGGATTCATCAAAAAACAGGATCTCTTTATTGGTCTGTCTCTTTAGTTACTGATGACGTCATTACAAGTTTGTTTTTAGTTTCAGTCAGTGTTTAAAGTCAGCGTGTCTTTGTTAGTCTCTCTTGGGAGAAGTGTTCATTCATTGCGTCCCTCTAAAACGCTGTAACAAGCGATGGCTTTGTTTCACCACCAGGTGGCGACACCCAACGTGCTGAAATCTGCCAATGCCAGAAGGTGAAATAGATATAAATAGGCGATAGGTTGTGTAACAGAGAATAATCAGTACAACGCGTGTTACGTTCAGGAACAATATGCGGACTCGTTCAAAACAAGTGCGTTTGTCGTTTGGTTTGTTCCTCTGCAGACCGGAAACGACCGTACGCGTTTTTTCCTTTGCGGCTGCCATAGACCGGAAATAACAACCAACATGGTGCTGGAGAAGAAAACGTCCGGTGAGTTGAGTGAAAAAAGGTTTTTAACACGTGATGTCCCGTTTGGAAGCAGCTGGTCTTTAACAGAAGCCACATTTAACCGGTTCTTTGTTTTTTGACACACAAGAGTTTTCTCCTGAGCGACTTTATCCCGCTTTAATTCCACAACAAGCTTTTCACAAACGACTGTTACTGTTTCTCTCCTGTCTGTCTGTCTGTCTGTCTGTCTGTCTCCGCCTATCTCTGTCTGACTGTCTGTCCCCGCCTATCTCTGTCTGTCTGTCCCCCCGTCTCTGTCTGTCTCCGCCTGTCTCTTTCTGTCTGTCCCCCCCTGTCTCTGTCTGTCTGTCCCCCCCTGTCTCTGTCTGTCTGTCCCCCCCTGTCTCTGTCTGTCTGTCTCCGCCTGTCTCTGTCTGTCTGTCCCCCCCTGTCTCTGTCTGTCTGTCTCCCCCTGTCTCTGTCTGTCTGTCTCCGCCTGTCTCTGTCTGTCTGTCCCCCCCTGTCTCTGTCTGTCTGCCTGTCTCTGTCTGACTGTCTGACTGTCTGTCTGTCTGTCTGTCTGTCTGTCTGTCTGTCCCTCAGCCCGGGTGGAGGCCGGCCAGCGCAGGGTCCTGGACGAGGCGACCCGACAGAGGAGACTGTCCCGGCAGCTGGAGGCTCTGGAGAAAGACAACTTCCAGGTGTGGTGATGATGTCATCAGGTCATGTCATGTGACTTGTACGTATGAATGATGTCATGTGGTGTGGTGGGTCGTCGTCCAGTTTGGTTTTGGTGTCGGTCTGTAGGTTTTGTGTGTTGTGAGTGTGTGAGGTTGTGTGTTTGGACCTGAGGATGTTGTGATGTGTGGTTAGGTGGTTGTGTTTTGGCTTCCACTGAACCACAGGTAAAACAAAAACATTTGTATTTGTTTTAATGTTGTCATATATTTTTTAGAGAAAGTTCATGGTCGTGGACACAGTCGTGTCCCTGTGTCCACAGTCGTGTCCCTGTGTCCACAGAGAAAGACGTCAACATTAAGACGTTGATAATTATCAAATGAAATAGAATAAAACGCTGGGCGTCTTCAGGTTTCTGATTCCCCAGATGTTGATGTCTTCTTGCTTTGTCTTTCCAGGACGACCCTCTCTCTTCCCTCCCTCCCCCGGGTCCAACTGCCCGTCTCCCTGCATTCAGCGAGACAGAAGAGCCAGGTCAGACTATGTCTCCTTACATCAAAGGACAGTGTGCATGTGTCCTTTTGTCTCCCTCGTGTGTGTGACATGTTTGTCTGTGTCCAGAGAAGAAGAAGAGGAAGACGAGGGGTGACCACTTCAAACAACGTTTCAGGAAGAACTTTACCACGCTGTTGGAGGAGGAGGTGACTAATACAACTTAACACCATGTTCTTTTCTCTCATTGGCTAATGCACTGTCAGCTGACTGCAGCTCTCTTCTCTGATTGCTAGAACCTGTCAGAAAAGCCAGAGCCCAATTACCTGTCAGCAGTTGCCCCTCCCTCATCGCTGCCCCCTCGTCACTTCTGCTGTGTCTGTGGTTTCCCGTCTCATTACACCTGCACCACCTGTGGGGGGCGCTACTGCAGCAGCAAGTGCCTGTGCACACACCGAGAGACCAGGTCTGTCCTTCTGTCCCGAGAGACAGCGAGACATTACATGATTTGACTCAATCTAACTGTCTATTGTTTATTTTCTTATTTAACAACAGAAGAGATAAATTGTTATATTGATACATTTGAGCTGAGCTGCTCAGTGGACACAGTGTCGTCCTGCAGCTTCCTGCTGTCTTCACAGTCTCAGCGACTGCTTCTGTCCTCTCTGTCTCTTGTCAGGTGTTTGAAATGGACACTGTAAGGGCTGCCCCGTCACCATGGCTGTGGACGTGAGGTTTGTCCTGTCTCCTCAGCTGAATTGCCCCTTGGGTACAAATCCAGTTTTGTGACTTGTTTGACGGACAGATGGACACACAGCTGACCTTCAGACAGTCCTGGACCTGTCTGTTACTGTTCACTCATCTGGTTTCAGTTTTTCTTTTCATTGTTTCTTGGTGGGTGTGTTGTTTTACTTCAGTCGTTATTAAACAGCCTCATTAGTTCACAGACACAAAGGATGTTGCTGTTGCTTCACTGACCTCTGACCTCCAGCAACAGCAGCAGGTCAGAGGTTAAATTTGTCTTCAGATGAAAGTCTTCTTGGTGTCTCATGTTGTTGTTTTGTAAATAATGTTGAATAGCCCTATCCCTGTAATAAGGTAACACGTCTTGTCAGTTCTCCAATAACATAAATTAAACTTAAGAAAAGTTGTTTTTAAAATATGGCCTGATACGTCATATATGTTACATTGTCTCTCTTTAGTCTGCACAGCCTGAAACCTGCAGCAGAAACTGAAAAGGTGTGGTCACCTGGAGCCAGTGTAGCCCCGCCCACAAAACGCATGCATAAAGTTGTTAAAGCAACCCTATGTAAGATTTGCTCGCGGGGTCCCTCTACAGTCGAGAAACAGTATTGTCTCTATCAACTGTCGTAAAATCTGTATCGTGTGTATTTGTTGATAAAGCAACAGAACCAGGAAGTGACATAGTTCCTGTAGCCGATACAAGCGATGACAAAGGAGTCATTGAACCCATTGTGAGTTGTCGTACCATCAGAGTGATTTTGAACGGCTGATCACAGATCTCAGTTCAGCTTTTATAAGGAATTTATTTCAATAACTGATTTTCATTAATAACTAATTCATTGTATTATACAAGCCAGTCATCAAACCAATGTACTGATGACATCACATCAATAGTTATTTTCATTCTTACTGTAATCATTTATAGAATTATTCACATGACCCTGATCTTCAGTCTGAAAACCCACCAGAACCAGTTCAGGAACCGGTTGGCTCCATGTCACAGGACTCTCTCAGAGCACTGTGGGTAACAGAGTCCTGTTGGTGACCAACAAGCATGAACCTTTGGCTCCACCCACAAAGTACAAACATGTTCTCTGGGCCTGTGAGCAGCCAGGTTCACACACACTGTTGTCCAGAATAATGGCAGCGTTGACCCACAGCCGGGGTCGTGGGTCAGGTGTCTGTGCTGTAGGTGTCTGTGGCGTCGACACAGCTGGATCTGTTGGAAGTGAAGCCCACAGCCTTGAGTTTAGAAACATTTAGCCTTCTGTCAGTGGATGATGGGAGAGGGCTTCCAGCAGAAGGTCGGTTGTGGTGTTGTAAAGGAGGGAGGATTGTGGGTGTTGTAGTCCATTGATTGGTTGACAAGCCCTGAATAGACTGTGTGTTTGAGCCCCATTGTTTTATATACAGCCACACAAGTCTTTATGTACACAACGCGCGCACACACACAAACACACACACGCACACACTATGTCTACCTCATGTCATCAATCAATCATTAAATACATCAAAAGATAAATAAATAAACTGGACAGTATAAATACTTCAATACCAACTGAACTCTAAAGTCTCTGGTACAGGATTATTAAACCAACGCGTCTGTCTGTCTGTCTGTCTGTCTGTCTGTCCCTCTGTCTGTCAGTCGTCTGTCTGTCACACATACAGACAGCTTCACCCGCTTAAAAACACTTCTGTCCGTTGCCGTGGCTACAGTAGCCATCCAATCATTCGAAAGAAAACAAAAACCAACATCTGATCTCTGTCAGGTTGAGCTGCTGATGAGAGGAGGGGGGTTGTAAGGGGACAGGGGGCGGAGCTGATGGTGGTTTCCATGGAGACCGCCTGTGGCTTGGCAGTGCTAAATCAGAGTCTCTCACGGGCAGGGACCCAGATGTAGGGGCCACTTTGCTCCTCGATGACAGCTTTGACCAGGTGGTAGACCTCCTCGAAGCTGTCGCCTTGTACGATGGCTGCACACACACACACACACACACACACACACACACACACACACACACACACACACACACACACAAACGAACAATGATGCTGAGCCTCTGACTTTGTTTACAGCAAATGCAGGTAAATGTACACTGGCTTCTTCTTTACCTGTGAAACACTCGAGGAAATCTTGTTCCAGTTTTATGGCTCTGTCCAGAGCTTTTCTCGCCTGCTCCTCTGAGAGACGCTTGTTTAGATCCCTGCACACACACACAAACACACACACACACACACACACAGAAACACACACACACACGTCATGGCTCACTTCAGTTATTCATGATTCATGATTTCATTTACGTTTAATTCTGCTGAGTCAGCAGTGGTGGCAGTGTTGTGACCTCGCTCACGTACATGATGTTTTCCAGGGACCGTGGGCGGATGAAGATTGCAATGGGGTGAAGCTGCGCCACCTGGAGCCTTCTCACGGCATTGGCTGACACATCCAGGATGCAGTGCTTCCCCTGGACATGACACCATTGCAACCAAAACATCAGAGTCACATGACATCGTGACATCATTTATTGTCACCATAACAACCAGTGTGCACCACTGGTCATGTTCCCTTCCCCAGGCCAATCTCCACCACGAGCACTTCCTCAAAGCTTCATGATCAATAATCTTATCGCCATAGTAACGAGCCCGTCTTACCTGCTCAGCCACCTGTCTGACACTCTGTACCGATGTCCCATACAGGTGGTTATTGTACTGCCCCGCCTCGATGAAGCGATGTGATTGGATGTCTCGCTCCATCTGTTCCCGTGATGAGACAAAGTGGTAGTCGCGCCCATCGACCTCGTAGTCCCTCTGAGGACGAGTCGTGTCTGCAGAAACAGAGACAGTCACACGAGGGACTTCCTGCTCGTTACCTGATGTTTCCTGTTTCCACCTGAGGCAGGAAACCTACGAGGGACACAGGAGCCAAACTTGTCGGGGAACTCGGACAAGAGGTCATCGTTGACTCGGTCTTTTGTCGGCCCCAGGATGATGACAGGACGAGCGTAGTCCACTGAAGACAGAGAGAGGGACCATTTCAAAAGAAAACATCCTGGAATCTGATACTACAGTCAAAGATGTTTGTTTAACAGGAAGCATAATGGTTATTATTCAAAGGTCAAAGGTCGAAGGTCACACCAACCTTCAATCTGAGTGATGAGCTCGTAACTGTGAATGAACCCTTCTCGACCTGTAAGCAGGAGAAGACAGTGTAATAGAGAGGACGGACATGATGAAGAGGACAGACACCTCAGAGAGGACGGACATGATGAAGAGGACAGACACCTCAGAGAGGACGGACATGATGAAGAGGGAGGACAGACACCTCAGAGAGGACGGACATGATGAAGAGGACAGACACCTCAGAGAGGACGGACATGATGAAGAGGACAGACACCTCAGAGAGGACGGACATGATGTAGAGGACAGACAGACACCTCAGAGAGGACAGACATGTGTCACCTTTACTCTTCATCCGCGTCCACTCCTTCCTCTCCACCCTGAAAGACACACACACACACACACACACACACACACACACACACACTCATCAGAGACGAGGATGCTGTGGACGTCAGTGCAGCACAACACCATGTTACACCTGCGTCACCTGTGTTTGGACGGGATGTATCCCAAGTCCTCCAGCTCCCCCTGCTGGCTCACTCTCCTCGCCTGCCACCACTCGTCATCAGTGCTGTCCATCACATGAAGAACCTCCCCAAAGTTAAAGTCCAGAGCCTGGGACAGGACGCCGCAGTCCCACTGCTTGTCGTAGTCAAATAACGCCCTGAAAGCAGCGAGGATGATGTCACGCAATCATCACAGTAACGTGTCCCTGTGTCTCGGGGGAATCGGTGTGTGTGTGTGTGTGTGTGTGTGTGTGGGGGGGGGCTGGAGTATTATGGGGTGGGGTTAGCTGACCTGATGTAAAAGCTGCGGTTGGCCCTCAGACTCCCAGATGAGCTGTTCATCATCTGCTCCCTCAGGTCATGGATCTTTGCTTCAAAGCGACTGTACTCTGCAATATGAGATCACCATGGCAACCAGTGACATCACTGTTACAGCTGGACGCTGTGACTGCTTCTGAGTGTGTGAGCTTACCCTCAGGTCTGTACTGTGCTACTATGGCAACAGTCTGTCCTGCGTTCTTCAAAGCTGCTGCTGCCTGCTCGTGTGTCGCATACCTGAGGTCCACACCGTTCACCTGGAGACACACACACACACACACACACACACACACACACACACACACACACACACACACACAGTGTCACTTTAAAACCTGCTGTCTCTCTACTCACACTCAGGATGTGTCTGTCTGCTCACACTCAGGATCTGTCTGTCTACTCACACTCAGGATCTGTCTCTCTGCTCACACTCAGGATCTGTCTGTCTGCTCACACTCAGGATCTGTCTGTCTACTCACACTCAGGATCTGTCTCTCTACTCACACTCAGGATCTGTCTGTCTGCTCACACTCAGGATCTGTCTGTCTACTCACACTCAGGATCTGTCTGTCTGCTCACACTCAGGATCTGTCTGTCTGCTCACACTCAGGATGTGTCTCTCTACTGACACTCAGGATGTGTCTGTCTACTCACACTCAGGATCTGTCTCTCTGCTCACACTCAGGATCTGTCTGTCTACTCACACTCAGGATCTGTCTCTCTACTCACACTCAGGATCTGTCTGTCTGCTCACACTCAGGATCTGTCTGTCTACTCACACTCAGGATCTGGTCTCCTTTTCGAAGTTCTCCGCTCAGGTCTGCTGGTCCTCCTGCAAGGATGAAGGAGATGAAGATTCCCTCTCCATCCTCTCCACCCACGATGTTGAAGCCCAGACCTGTGGAGCCACGCTGCACACAGACTCTGCGAGGCTCCCGGGAGTAGTCGTCATCTCCCATAATACCCCGGGGGATAGGTGAATATCGTCGTGGTGACGGAGGAGGGAGGGCTTGTGGGTAATCACACATATAGTCCGGCTCCATGTAGGCTAGAGAGAGAGAGAGGGAGAGATCAGTTCATCATCTGGAGGTCAGAGGAGAAACCACAGTCTGAGCAGCTGAGTACCTACAGCTGGTCAGGTCAGGGGGGCTGTATCGGTCAGCGGGATGAATGTACTGAGAGGTGGGTGTGGCCACCTTCAGATAGACCACCTCTCCGGTGTTCTTCAGAGCCGACACGGCGTCTTCATGCAGGACGTCCTCCAGAGACATGTGGTTGACCTGTGGGGTCAGATTTCAGATCAGACAGGAGCTCTGTCAGTGATGGTGGATCAGAACATGCGCTCTGAGTTTGCTTACAGCCAATATTTTGTCCCCGATCTGCAGCCGTCCGTCCCGGTGCGCCGCCCCACCCTCAATGATCTTGGTAACATAGATGCTGTTGTCTCCAGGGACATGTTGATTCCCCACACCACCTGCTATACTGAAGCCGAGACCTGGGCCAGACAGGGACAGAACCTTCAGGAAGAGACTGAACCACAGACTCATTAAGATTCTAAGGTCAAGGTCCATCACTGGAGAAGCTAGAAGTTCTTTAACCATCAAAGGTTCTTAATAAAGGAGAATGTTTTGGAGAATCTTTCAGACCATAGTTGAATGCACCACTGCAGCTGCATGTTTGGTCCATGAAGAACATTTCCAACAGGGAAAAAAAGATCAATAAGTTATTGTAAAGAGTACTTCTGACACAGACACGTCCACAAAATCTGAAAAAAACACAAACGTGTCCAGGAGAGGGCGACAGAGTGACAGAAATATACCGCCAAACGTCAACTTGAATCCTCTCCACTCCTCCCCTCTGTCGTTTGAACTGGTGCTTGTAAAGTAATGGAGTATTACCAACAAATCCCATTACATCACAACATTCTCAAGTCCAAAAACACACACCCACACACATTTGCGGTACATGATATTCTGCCCTGCTAAACACGTCTGAAGAGGCATCATATCACACTGACCTATGACCTTCTGACCTATTGCACCACGATATCCAACCAAAAAGATTCTATCGATTAAATCCTGTTCCACTCTGTGACGCCACTCATCACCTGTTACATGACATCATCAGATATCTGCATCGTACATTGTTGACAAGGTGACTGAATCACCTTAATGGCTGCTGGTAGACGACCTGTAGGCACATCAGTGCTCTCCCCTACAACACAACACATCACACCACACCACATCACAACAAGTACATCCTCATACAACACCCACACACTCATATCCCTCCTCTTCTTCTGTTCTCCACCACCACACCAGCACTCACACTCATCACCACATCACTGCCCCCCCCCCCCCCCCCCCCCCCCTCCCCCCCCCCCCTTTGTTCCTTTCTCTTTTTTGTTCCCCCTCCCCCCCCCCGCCTTCTCTCACTCCTACCTTTTGGTCCTTTCATCAGTTTGATCTGTGTGATGCGTTCAGTTGGTGGGCGGCGCCGCAGCACGTACAACCTCACAACAGGTCCCGCCTCCTTTAGCGCCTCCACGGCAATAGAGTGGGTGACCTCGCGCACATCCACATCATTAACAAATACAATGCTGTCATTTACCCTGGAGATGAAGAGGGAGAACAATAAGTGTGTGTGTGTGAGATGGGTGTGAGGTTTGTATGGAGGTTTCACAGGACAAGGTTCCAGATGTTCTGGAAAACGTTGTAGAAGTCACTGATGAGGATCATGACTGCACAGAAGGTCCACAGGGCTCTTACAGAGGCTCACTGGGAAGTTACCATTTCCTTGAGTATGGTGGACAGTGTAGTATCTGGTGTTGTGTTTGAAGATGTTTGGTTAGAGGTCCAGTTTTAATGTTCAGCTGTGAGGCTGTGCTCATTGACTTTTATCATTAGAGGTTCTTCAGGGTGTGTTTTTATACTGCATGTGTGTACCTGAGGCGTCCATCCTGTGCGGCGGCTCCTCCAGGGATGATCTTGGTTATAAAGATGGATGGATCATCTCCAATGTGAGGATTATCAGTTCCTCCTGCAATACTGAAGCCCAGACCAGAATTTCCCTGAACACACACAGAGACCAGGGTCAGCATGAGGAGAACCCACCCAGAGATGATTTAATGTACCATTAGTTTAAAACTACTGTGTGCTTTTAACTATAGACCTTGTAAAAGTATCTTCTGAAATGTTTCAGTGTGGAGAGTTAGTGAAGAACATTTACATAAAGCTTCTAAAGTCAATCAATCGATCGATCGATCGATCGATCGATCGATCAATCAATCAATCAATCAATCAATCAATCAATCAATCAATCAATCAATCAATCAATCAATCAATCAATCAATCAATCAATCAATCAATCAATCACAAATTGAAATTTGCCTCTTCGCCCGTCGCTCTAACCACTAGCATACCACAACCCCACCCAACTCACACCGGCCTCACTCACTCCTTCACCGTTGGTTAAATTCCAAATAAATAAATAAATAAATAAACCGGAGAGAGATCATGGAGAGATTTTCTTTTCCCTCATGTTTCTGATGTTCTAACAGAACTCAGAAGCCTTTGTTGTCAGGCTCTCGTCATGATAGGTCACAGAACATAGCAAGCGGATGCTGCTGAGTGCTGGTGTTTGATATTCAGCCGAACTGTAACCAGACTAAAGTGACTCGTGACTTTATACAACTCTACACTGACAGTTTCTAAAGTGTTTCCTGAAATAAACACTAAAAACATAAATAACCTACTGATGTCACCTGGAGATGTTGATGGTTGGGATGAAGGAAGCTTTTATATAGTGACAGGTTCTAAAAACAGTCACTGTGTGTGTGTGTGTGTGTGTGTGTGTGTGTGTGTTCTTCACCCTCTCCAGTGTGATCTCCTCATACTCCAGTTCTCCTTCTGATCCATTCATCTGCAGGAACAGAGGAACATAGATGGTTACAGCATATTCCATGCAGCATCCCCCCTCTCTGCTGACCACTCGTCACCCCGGCAACTCCATGGTAACAGCTGTTGAGCCCTTAGGGGGGCGGTTACCTTGGCAACTGTAACTGTAGCTATAGCAATCACCTCTATCATATCATCTCATGCACAGTATTGAGCATTCAGAACATTATTACATCACTTCCTGTAGAGAAGATTAGTCACGTTTGAAGCAAATGTCAGACATTCAAATAAAATAAAAATACAATTTATTAATGAATAAAAATTTCATCAATTAGCAAATGATGAATAATTAGGATATAAACAAAAGTAATGCCTCAGATGATAAATAAAGACCAGCATGCACCAGCATGTAAGTAAAACTACAGCATCAGACTATAAATGAACGTATATTAACAAAAAATAAAAATCAAATGCTATAATGTAAGAAAAACAAATGATCTGAAGTGCAACCATGCATTTATGACTGACAATAAAAGGTCTGTGTGTTCACTGTGTTCCTGTCTGCAGAAGAGAGCCAGCTTCAATAGAGTTAAATAACAGGGGGGGGGGGGGGGGGGGGTAAAGGGGGGGGGGGGGGCTGTTACAGTTCACTCTGAATTAATTAAACTTCTTTTTCATATCTCTCTCTCTCTCTCGCTCTCTCTCGCTCTCTCTCTCGCCTTACTTTTGCCAGTCTGAGTCAATGTCTCTCGACCACTCCATGGTTCTGCACTGATTAACAGGCTACATACAGCATATGATAAAAACAGCTCAACCACTGACTCACTCAATATCTCCCAACAAACACAACTTATACAAAACTTAAAATCTTCACTTATAGCTATAACTAAACAGTCATTAGCACTAATGGGTGCTAACATGAAAATGCTAACGTGTTTAATCTGAGCTCATGTTTATCATGTTCGCCTTAGCTTAGCATGTCCTAACATTAGCAGTATGCAGCATGTGACTGAGCATGAAAATGATGATGTCAGCGGATCATCTCAGTTCATCCTGAGGGAACCATGAACCACAGGTTCTGGGTTCATTACTTCTGGACAGATGGTAAATAACATCACAAGGTACAAATATAAAGATAACAGACAACGACCCTGACCCAACACACACCTGGTATTAACATCCATCCTGATCCCATCACCACAAACACAACCAAATGTTTCCCCAGATCCCATCACTCGCTCAGAGGTCAGCTGATGACCTCTGACCTGCTGCAGCTTACAGTGTGTTTAACAGTATGTTTACTGTCAAATATTTATTATCATTATCAACACTGATTAAAACCTGATATTATTCATTCTAATTGATAAAATCATAATTCCATGTTGTGACTGAGTATAGATTATTGATTCACTCAGGATTCGCCTGCCCCCTTATCAGACACACACACACGCACACGCACACACGCACACACACACACACACACACGCACACACACACGCACACACACACGCGGGCACGATGACAGCCACGACTGTACAGTCAGACTGACTGAAAACAAAATGTGGTCTTCTTGATGGAAACGATGTCCATGTGATGGAGGATGTGGATGAATACAGCTGCTAGGACGATGCTAGCCCTCTAACTTTGAACATGCTAACACTTCAAGATAGCACAGTGGCCGCCCTGTCCGGCAAGATGATGCTAACTCTCTACGACCTACTCCCGGTCAAAGCCACGCCTCCTTCAGGTCACTGAAATGTACCTTCTTAAAACACGACTGGTTCACCTTCAAACCCCCGACCCCCACCCCACCCACGTACAGGCCAGTCAGGTTCAAATAGGATCTCCTGAGATCTTCCTACTGAGATCTTCCTACCATCATCCTCTGCCTCTGCCTCTTGGCCTTCCTCACGTTGTTGATGAATCTTTGTCCCATCTTCTTGGCGTACCACACCGACACAAACATCACTCCTGTGTCTCTGCGGGGGGGAGGGGGGGTGGGGGTTCTTACATAAACACTGAGGATAAATAATTAACGGCAGACACCAGCACAGCAGACGGGTTGTTCTCCGCAGGAACCCGTTCAGCCTGTGAGAAAACCAGCCTCCGACATGACTGACAGCTCAGCTCATCCCCCTGCCACCCCCTGTCCTTCTGGACCAGCAGAGACCGAGTCTGTCCTCTGTCCTCTGTCCTCTGTCCTCTGTCCTCTGAGTGAAGAGACAAAATACAACCAACAGACAAATCCTCCAAAAGAAAAGAAACGAGAGAGAGAGAGAGGCTGTTTATCACTCTGTCATCCCTCCTCCGCTCTCTCTCTCTCTCTCCCTCTCTCTCTCCCTCTCCCTCTCTCTCTCTCCCTCTCTCTGCTCGACCCTCCTAATGCTCCACTGAACATCACCCCCTCTCTCTTCCTCTGCTTCTCTCTATGCCTCTCGACCTCTCCCTCTCACTCTCTAAAGGAATCCCCTCCCCTATGTGATGTCACTTGGCTGCTGGCCATGCGAGCGAGCGAGAGAGAGAGAGAGAGAGAGAGAGAGAAAGAGAAAGAATGTATAATGGAGATGTGACAAAAAGAGTGATTATGGCAAACACACACAATCACGAACATTCCAGCTAATATAGTTGCCTTGGCAACACCCTCTTTCACTTCTAGGGCCCCCCCCAGAATTCTTCTTGTTGCCATGGTGACAGTTGTGGGAAAAGAGATGTAACATCACATTTGGAGTGGCACAGACAACCCACAAACACTGTTTGTGTGTCAGTGATTATGAGTGTGCGCCCCCGTCCCCAGGTTTCGTATTAAACCAGTCAGCTGTGTGTCTCCAGGACTTCCTGTCCCATGTCCCATCACAGAACCTTCATCCCCTTGAAGGTTCCCTCAAACTTCCTCAAACACCTGACAACATCAGAGACTCGTCAGTCATTCCATCATCGTACACACACACACACACACACACACACACACTGTTAAGCTCAGTCAGTCCCTCCACTACAGCAGCGAGTGTGTGCGTGAGTGTGAATGGTGAATGTGTACATACAGTGAGTGCAGCGGGGTGTGTGTATCCGTCCAGGTGTGCGTGGCTCAGTTCTGTGTGTCGTCCGTGGGTCATGTGACCGGGGCTGGAGTCAACAGGTGGAGTCTCATCGTCTTGGTAACGATACTTCTGCAGACACAGGCCATGTTAGCATTAGCGCTAATATTGATATTTGTACAATAATGGCAAATAGGTGTAAGGTGATGAATCAACTGATCTGATTGGCTATTAATCTATGACATCACTCCACTCCCTACATACAAACACTCATCAAGGTGACCTTAAGACTCTTTTCTGTTACAAACCTCCAACACAGGGAGTGAAGGAGAGAAGGAGTGATGGAATCAAGGAGTTGAGGGAGTGAGGGAAGACAAGAACTAAGAGGAAAATGTAGTGAATGGGAAGGAGAGATTGTGATGCAGTTGCCATAGTAACAAGAAGGTCCTGAGAACCTCTGTTGCCCAGCAACTGACATCACTGTACAGAGGAGACGCAAAGCTTGATTCATGAAGAGTGGGACAGACATTTATACAGACAGTAGTACAATGTTGTTTTTTTCAAAAGCAGGGTATTTAGATCTCAGTCACTGTTTGCCCACACTCTGGACAGGACAGGTCAAAAAAAAAAGGAGAACAATGTGACCTCTGACCTTTGGTTCAGACAGGTTAAGTGGTGACCTTTGAAACTGACCTCTGAAACTGCCACTTCACCTGTTGTCACAAGTGTTTGTCAGTTTTCTTACCCTTAGTAACACACAGACACACGCACATGCACACACACCGCAGGAACCCGTTCAAATCCATGACCTCTGACCTCTGATGTGTGATGTGGAGCCCCACAGATCAATGTGAGTGTGACTCACGATCTATAAATACTCTGCAGTGTGGTATCAGGCCTGGTCAGAACAGATGTCTGCTCGGAGCCTGTGCTTCCCACTAAAGTCATTTCAAACCACTTTATGCCACGTTTGTGATGGTTGTTGGAGGTTGGGTCAGTGTTGGGTTGGGTTGTGTCAGTATGAGTCACAGATTTAAAAAAAAAAATCAATTACAATTTTCTTGATTCCTTAATTTCGCTGCCGCTTAACATTGGTTTCACTGGTGTGTTACACGGACACGACAACAGCGATGCAGCGTTTGTGGCGGAAACAGCAGGTCTGCATTACTGCTGAGGGCGGAGCCAACACATGGCAAATACTATTCATGCTAATGCTAATGCTAACACATTAAATTGAATAACTAGTGGTCGCTAGTTATGTCATTAACCTTAGCTCAAGAAAGACTAAATTTGTCAATGTCAAACATCAATGTCTATAAATCTATAGATATTTTCATAGATACTTTTATACTGTCGTTATTCTTGTTTCTATGTGGATATTGTTATATATCATTTTACTTTGAGACTTTTGGTGGTTGTTGTTTCAGATTGTTCTGGAATAAAGTTGTTTGTCATGTTCAGACATATCTTTTTCACATTTTTTACTATTTTGTTTTGTCCACTGAGACTGAGATTGCGTTGACTATACTTTACTTCTATTTCTACCTGGAGCTAACAGTTATCAACAATTATAAACCAGTATAAACCAATTTATTTGACTGGATTGAGACTGGTTCTGTTTGAAGACATAAAATGTTATTTTTATGACATATCACACGGCGGGGAGTGGTGTGTATGGCAGCCCACTGCTCACACAGGTGTGATGGGTTAAAAGCAGAGACCATATTTTTGTTGTATAAGTGCACTGTGACAATGACTAAATAATACTTTCTTTCTTTTCTTTTTTCTTTTCTTTAAATAATCGATCTGAATCATAGAAAATAATCGATAGATTAATTGATTACAAAATAACCAATAGCTGCAGCTCTAATGTAAACTAAACCAGTCCAATTTACTCATGTAGGACAAACTTGTCAAAAACGACAATGTTTGTAAAAGTATTAATTTTATCTTTATGTCTTTAAACGGTTTACGTTCCACAGTAAAACCAATCTGATTCTGATTCTGAGGCAGGATAGAGGAGACTGAACCCAAAAAAAGACTGTGTTCATCAGCTAATGTGGCTAAAGATAGAAACAGCTATTTTTGACCCAAGCATTCATCTCTTTGCGCATGTGTCCATCGTACCTGCACTAATATTAAAGAAGAAATACACAACCGAACCAGGGTTGTGTGGCAGGTCAATGAAAACACAGCAGAAGCAGCAAACACTGGCTTTAACAGGTCATCAAACACAATGACACACATGGCTTCTAATGAACAATTTAGCCACACCTCCTTTCAGCCAACACAAACATGACAGTAGTTCTGGACAGGTGCCATTTCCTTTGCTTGGAACATGTTGGTTTCTCAGTGTGTAGAAGAAGCTCCACAGGCCTCGTCGTTATGTCCGTCTACACAAATCAAATCCCCGCTACGAGCAACATGAGAACTCAGCAACAACGGCGTCTTTTCATTCACACTGAACCTGTGCTGCAGACCAGATGCTACTTCAGCTCCGCTCTTATAGAGACTGTCGTCATGGAACAGGGATAATAATAATAATAATGATAATGATAATGATAATAATAATAATATGAGTGAGTAGGAATGGAAGTAGGAGAAAGTGACAGGGCACTTTATCTGCAAATGCTCTGTTACTCTTTGTGTTTGTGATGCAGATTGATGTCATGATGTTTACATTTGTTCATACTCAGAGCAGAAAGCAACATTTCAGTCTGTTTCATGAGAAGCGTTTGAAAATGAACACCTGCCTCTGACATGTGACATGTGACATGTGACATGTGCTCAACTCAGTATCCTGCTAACATTTAGCAACAAGCTGAAGATAGCCTGAGCTACAAGCTAATGGAACCATGCTAACCACACACACACAGACACACACACACAGACACACAGACACACACACACACACACACACAGGAAATGGGCGAGAGAAATGGGTAATGAATGAAAACATGACAAAAGCAGCAACTACACACATAAAAACATGAGTTTGATGTTTTATGAGTGAGTGTGAGTGTGTGTGTGTGAGTGTGAGTGTGTGTGTGTGTGCGTGCGCACAAATGCATGCAGGCGGTCTACTCTTACCTTGGTGGTGACAATGCAGAGGCAGTCCATATCCACACACACACATTCACACACACACACACACACGCACACACACACACATTGCTACACACACTCACACGTCCATTCTCTCTCTCTCTCTCTCTCTCTCTCTCTCCCTCTCTCTCTCCCCCTCTGTCACCCTCCCCCCTCCTTGTTTGTCTATCCTCTCTCGCCTGCTCTCTCACCACTTCTGTCCCTCCGTCTTTCAGCAGCGAGTGAGAGGGGGGGGGGGGTACAGGAGGAGAGTGAGACTGATCAAGAAGACTGGTGTTTTTTATAGGGGGAGGGGTGTACACCTCCTTGAGTCACTCTTATAGATGACAAAACGACAGAGCGAGGTAGAGAGACATAGCGAGACAATGATAGAGAGAGCGAGGGAGTAAGAGGTGGGGGTTGGGCTCCTGTTGCCATGGTGTTATGCAGCTGTTGCTCTGGCAATGCAGCTGCAGCTGTTGCTAGGTAACAATGATGGGTGTTGCCATGTGGATTATAGGGACTGAGAGAAAATGTGTGCTTGTGTTTGTACCTGTCCAGGCTTGTGTGGCTGGCTTGTTGTCTGGTTCTCACACATTGTCAGCTCATAGAACTCCTGGATGTCTACACACACACACACACACACACACACACACACACACACACACACACACACACAAATTAATTTGTTTTAGATTTCATATGTGGACATATTATTTAGACTGTGACCATATGTGTGAATGTGAGTGTGATGTGTTGTGTGTTTCTATATTTGACCTGTGACCTGTGACCTGTGACCTGTGTGTAACCTGCCTCTCATCCACAGTCAGCTGGGACTGACTCTGGCTCCAGGGGATAAAGGGTGAATGTGTGATGTTCACCAGGCTACAGGCCAGTAACGGTGAAAGTTGTTGTACTTGAGTACTTGTCAGAATGAAATAAAATTTGCATACATTTATAGTTTTTATTTTTACTCTGACATCATGTCCATTCTCAGTCCACCTGTAGACCTACAGAGGAGATCAGGCAGTTCAGGACAGCACTGGTCCACACATGTGTAATCAACATGTGCAATCAAGACTTCATCCAATCACTGAACTGAGATCTGTCAGATGTCAGAGCAGATGAACATGTAGATGTAGAGGAAGGTCTGACAGCAAAGTCTTATGTTCTCATGATGTGGTCTTTATTCGAGTCACCATGTGGGGACCCAGGGCAGAAAGGTCAAACAGGGCAGACTGTGTGGGTTCTTTTGTTAGTTGCTTCTGTTCAGCTAATTGATGGCAGAATGCAGGGATTGTTTGATGACATCTCATTTTAGTTGACGTCAGCATGCTAATGTTAGCAGTTTCTTTGTCACATAGCTAGAATGAGGTAGCGTAATGTTTGTCAGCTAATGTTACTTGTGTCGGGAGCTGGTGTGTGGTTAAATGCCGGCTATGATAGCTCATGTCGCTGTTAGTCTGTCAAGCAGATATGAAAATGCATCACTGCCATCTAGTGTTAATATGCTGCTATCACTTCAGGGTCACAGAGGTGAATGTGTTTGCTGTGCAGCAGCACCATAGCATTCACCAAGTGTAACATGAGAGCATGTGTGTTACCCAGAAGAGCCTGGAACAAGTCACTCTGGAAGATGTTGAGCAATGTTTCTGAATGACCTTTGACCCCTTCAGCAGCTCCAGCCTGAGTGGCCTCCATCACCTGTAGAGCACGCTCAGTATCTGAGGAGAGAAACCGACTCAGGCTTAACTATGGTCTAATCTGAGGCTGCACCTCAGATGAGCGAGAGTTTTAAACAGAGACTGAAAACATTTCTCTTTAGCAAAACGTATGCCTGAGTTTAACTGCTGACGGCTACGTTTGTTATTTTTTATTTAAACTGCTACGTTTGTTATCAATCTCCTACACTTACTTTTATTCTTATCCTTTCTGAGGTATGTATGGCAGCCCACTGCTCACACTGGTGAGTGATGGGTTAAAAGCAGATTCTGTTGTATAGTGCACTGTGACAATGACAAATAAAGCTTTCTTTGCTTTCCTCTCTGCTGGACTTAGCTGTTGTCAGCTGGTAAACAGTAGGACTAACACGAGTATACTTACGATAAACAAACACTTCAGTATTAGGATACGGTTGCAGTTTTGATACTGGGACAGTTTTGACACTGAGGCAGAATTTGTTATCAGTCTGAAACCTGTCTTCTGTCCTCTGGTGGACAATCGATGCAATGCAGGCAGTAGATCCAACATGGATGTTTTCACACAAGAAATCATTACAATTAAAGGTCCCGTGACAATAGTAAAATGTTTTTGTTAATATTTCAACAAGAATATGTAAAATGTGCCAACATGTTCCAGCATTTTAAAACATGTGTAACCAATGTAAAACATCTGTGTCTCATTTTATTCTACATGCCACAATACCAAATACATCACATATCACAGACATGTAACTGTCAGTGGTCAGAGGCTGATGACTCACTCAGAAGACTAAGGTGTTAAGAGTTGGAGAAAATTAACCAAATGAAAAAAAATGGCAGAAGAACGAATAAACTCACACACACACACACACCAATACAACAAGAAACCCACACAGAGACACCCAAATCTAATGTTAAACAACATCTCACCTTCTCTTTTCAGCGGCATGTCGTCTTTCCAATCCACAATAATCCTCTTTGGGGGTTTTACACACACACACACACACACACACACAAACACACAAACACACACACACACACACACAGAGAGAGAGAGAGAGAGAGAGAGAGAGAGAGAGAGAGCATCCTGGGTAATGCAGTCCTAAACAACCACTGCACACAGATAAAAGTCCCATCTCTCCCCAGTGTTCACAGCACATTACAGGCCAGTGGCCTCAGTCTGAGTCTAATTAACAGCTCTGTTTTTTATAATTCTGGTCTGTTAACAGACATTCGTAAATGACAAAAGACAGAAAAACTAACATTTTTATCATTTTTAACATAACATTAACTGGTGGCCTCAGGCAGCTATCTCAGAGCACTGGGTTACCACTGTTATGCTGTGCAATAATCTGCAGATGTGGATAATTGTGTGTTTGCACTGATTTATCCCTTTTTAATGTGTTTTATATGATTGCTTTTATGTATATGGCTTCTTATTTATTTATTATGGCTGCTTTACATATTTATTTGGTCTGGTTTTGTTGTACTCATTCAATGACAATAAAGACATTCCATTCCATTTAATTCAAACCCATAAGTCAAGTATGTGACATCATGTGTAATTTTTATACATCACAGTCATACAAAAGTTAAACCATTGTATAGACCATGATGAAAAGCCATTAATGCTTTTGAAGAAGCTTCCCCTAAATCAAAACAATACCTCATCTATTGTTTCATGGCAGTTAGTAAACAGCTAGGTGCATTACTGCCCAATCACATTACATTACAATACTTACAGTCAGTGCCAGGGTCCCTTCAGGGAATTACCCATAGTAGTACAATTAAGTCACCAGCTCTAATAGGAAAATAAAATTAATTCAAATATGTGTCTCTACGCGAAAATGCATCAACGTGAGAGCCACAAGGTGTCGCATTGTTAACTGGAGACAGCTGTTATTTGGTTTTATAAACGATGATGATAGTAGCAGTAGATTGAAGTGCTGTGGATACATGGCCCTCTGCGTTTCACTGTGAACCCGCGGGAGATAAAGTCTGAGAGGCTCGTGAACAAATGAGTGTGTGTAAATATCCGCGGCTGCATCTTCTTACTTCCTGACAAATTCTTACTGATGTATTTTATAACCGCTGAAGGTTTATTTGTCAACAACTGTGTGTTTCCAGTCAGGCCCCGCTCAGGACGCCTCTTCCGCTCCCAGCAGAATGTTGCTCGGATGTCATTGGCCGTAATGTTAGTGACGTAGGAGTACAGTTCAGAAGTTGATTGGTCCACTCTGGTGTCGGTCACTGGGTTCCACGGCTGGTATATATATAGGTGGCTAAGCACTGGGACGCTAATCGGTAGCAGCTACTCGCAACTAAACTTCACCGCGTGTTTGATGGCACGAGTCAACGGCCCGCTAACACACACGAACACACGCACTCACATCCACGAACTAATCCGCGCGGGCTTGTTTTCACGCAGGGGCGAGGTTTCTGGGATATTGTAGTTGTTTATCTTTACGTGTCTGCGTTAGCTAATTGCTAGCTGCTCCGAGGGAGAAGCTAACCGTTTGCCTATGCGTTTCTTATAGATGATTAAAAAAAATCCTGTTGAGGCTCCATGATTGGTGGAGTCAGTGACGGGGGCGGGGTTAGGGCGGGTTTCTGAGTACACACACACACACACACACACACACTGTGTGATAACAGTGGTGGTGGTGTCGGAAGACGAGAACAAGCAGGACAGTAAGTATGATCGATTCATTTACTAATTGATTACTGATTGATGAGTGAGCTAATTACACCCTGGTGACATTAGACCCTTCCTCACATCACTTGTTAATGTCAGTTTCAGTTTCTTCGTGTTGTCAACAAGAGTTTTCCTGCTGCAGTCTGATAATAAGGAATTATTATAATCAAGCCTGGAAGTAACAAAGATGTGGACGAGTTGTTCTGCATCTCTTAGAGACAGGATGTGTCAAAATCTGAATGTTGTCATGTGATTGGCTAGTGATCTGTTATGGGTGTAACCTGTGGCTCACCCACATTTGTCAAGTTTGTACTGAAAGATGAACAGTTTGGAATTTGAAGTTCAACACATGTTATTTGTTCTTAGGGGATGTAAGTAGTCACCTGATTGGCCCTCTCTCTCTGTAGATCACTGTAATAGGTTGACCTGTCCAGAGGTGGAAGATGATCAGGAATTCACTGGACAACGACACGGTCCTCTCTCATGAGGATCCCATCAAAGTCAGCCCTGCCTTTCCTGCCAACATTACCCTATCAGAGCAGCCCCAGCTGTCTAAGGCCCGCCGTCTCTGTCCAATAAACATCCTTCAGCTTCCTAGCAACAGTCAGCCCCTTCTTGCTGCCCCTCATCCCCCCACTCAGCGACTTGCAAAAAGGCGCTACTCAATGGGCCTTGGCTTCAAGGGGCTGGTCAAGCGCCGTCGCCGTGCCAATAGTGACAGCCAATCAGAGCCTGTGCTTCCGAGTCACTTTCTGTTGGGTGGGAACATCTTTGACCCACTGAACCTGAACTCCTTGTTGGACGATGAAGTCAATAGGTGAGACTGGTTTCAGTTATTCAAATCATCAGAGGGTTTCCTCTTGGTGGACAGTTGATAGGAGCAGGGCTGTCATTGTGATCATTAACCAAACATTAAAAACAAACTCCTCCTCTATCCTCTTTAGAGCAACCAATCAGGAAACACCCGAGTACTCACCCCTGCCGCTGCGGGGCGGAGACCCTGTAGAGATTCTTGTTCCACGTGACATCACTGACCCCCTTAACCTGAAAGGAGGTCGGGAGGAAGTCCTGGTGTCCTCGGTGAAGTCCAGGAGGAGACACAGAAACAGACACCATGGAGGAGGGGGAGGTAAAGAGGAGAGGGACACGATACCCACTCGACTGTTTCCCTCCACAGCTTCGCTAACAGGTGAGACAGGTAAATACTGCTGACAGGTGAGACAGGTAAATACTGTCAGTAACATGTTAATAATATGTAAATAAAATGTTAAATGAAACACTACCACAGGGGGCAGCATTTTATGTTAAAACATGAATATCCTGCAATTTTGTTGATAACCGGTCAATAACGTGTTGTCAGTTATTGTAAAGTTTGTCCTGTTTGCAGTTCCTCTGTTGACCGGAGAGGGCAGTGTTTCTGCGTCTCCTCTTCCTTGTGAACTCAACACAGCCATCACATGTCGAGAAGATTTAGCTCCGCCCCCTAAACTTCCCAGAAGACATACACATCCTCCACCAGGCCACACCCAGAAACATGTTAACCAGGGTGATGGGCGTCAACGGAGACGCCGACGCACAACCTCGTTAAAGGTTGCAGACAGTGCTGCGAATGCTGTTACTATGACAACTGCAGCTCCGACAAGTAAATTCCAGACACCAGTAATGGGAGGGGACAGAGCAGACAGGTGATTCTAAAACCTGAAGTGAATTCACATGCTGTGATTGGATTAAATGCTCAAGTCACATGTTCTTTTGCTGCCACCTGTAGATGTGGAAGACCTCAACCAGGCTCCAATCAGCCACCACAGAAGAACAAATACCGGTACCAGTATGGCAACCACTGTCATTACTATGGCTACCATGGTTTCTATGGGGACAGTTGGGAAGGGCGGGTGGGCGCAGAAGAAGACCCACGTCTCAGCCTCCTGGAAGCTGGTTGGTTCAGAGACAAGGCAGTGCTGGATGTGGGCTGCGGTTCTGGTCACGTGACTATAAGCATCGCCCGAAGGTTTGACCCCACCCACATCCTGGGGGTGGAGTTAGATGAACGATTGGTCCATGCTGCAAAGCAGAACATCAGGCACTTTCTGTCACATGACCTGGTTGTGGAAGAGAGGATGAGGAAGAGGGAAAGAGTCGGCTCCTCTTCTTTAACTATGAAAGGCAGAGAAGAGCGGGAGGAAGAGAAGAGCAAGAGGAAAGAGGAGGAGAAGATGAATGAAAAGGAGGTGGAGGAGATGCAGCGGGGGCTCACCCTCCTGTCCTTCCCTTTGTCATTCAGGGTGAGCCGGGGTCCTCTCTCTGCTCCTGCGCTTCTCCTCCCTCCCCCCTCCACCACCTCCAGGTTCCCCAACAACATCACCTTCATCCAGGTGAGTTTGACCTGCGACACCAGTTTGTACTGAGCTCTTGTCTGGATGCCTTTTCAGTTATAGAAGAAAGGAAGCATTATTTGTCATATCACAGGGTTTCCTCCAGGATTTCTGGTGGAGACGTGACCTGTGGGACGTGGTCTGGGGGGGGGGGGGTAGTGGAAACCGGGGGGGGGGGGGGGGGGTGTAGCGGAAACCCTGCATCATATTTGTCACAGTACACTTATGCAGTACACTATACAATGAAACTAACCCATCACACACACACATGTGATGGGTGGGCTGCCATACGTACAGTACATACAGTAGAAGGTGCCCGTTGAGTAATTGGGGTTAAGGGTTAAGGGTTACTCAGGGCCCAGGGTGGTGCTGAGAGCAGGATTTGAGCCCCCACCCTCTTGTTTTCTAACCATTAGGCTACCACTCCCCTTGAGGTCTAGGGTCGTAATCATCTCGGGTAATGAGATTGATACTGGTCAGCGACCGTTATGTTGAATCCAAAGTTGATTTGCGTCATTGACATCGTTACCCTGCTGTTTACACAATTGCGACTCCTCCCACAGGGCGACTACATGTCCGAGCAGGAAGTGTGGCCAGGACAGGGTCAGTATGATGTCATCATGTGTCTGGCCGTGACCAAATGGGTGCAGCTGCAGTCAGGTGATGTCGGCGTGATCAGACTGTTCAGACGGGTGTACCGCAGCCTGTCTGTGGGTGGATTATTGATCCTGGAGCCTCAGCCCTGGAGCAGCTACAGCCACAGCAAGAGGGCATCGGTAAGTTGTGTATGTTCAGTTAACAATGTGTAGATAATATGACACAAAATAGCAGGACGCACACAGGTCAGTGTGACCTGTAATCTCTGACCTTTCTGTTCTGTAGGAGACCACGTGTCATCACTACCGGAGCCTGAGGCTGAGACCTGAACAGTTCACTACTTACCTGATGGACACTGTGGGCTTCACCTCGTACAGGCTCCTCACACATGCAGGTATGGTACAGTCCATGTGGGGACGCAGGGTGGAATAGGTCTGTAGCACCTCACTGCTGACCTCATGAGGAGACAAACGGGACTGAATTTGATGTGTTGTGATTTTGTGGTAATGTGGAAGAGGAGGTGGTCTGATAGAAACCTGTGCACATCTGCTGATGTGGCAGTATGACTGACCCAGGTACAAGTTACTGTTCAACATTTAGAGATTAAACATGCTGACCACAAGGTGGCAGCACATAAAAGAACTACAGTTTACACCCAGTCAATTAAGCTCATGTTCACTCTCTCTTGGTTATTGATGATATGATTTTTGTGTTTTTGTTTGTTTGTGTGAACGGACACAGTTTACAGAGAGGACTAGTACAGTTAACATTAGAGGACTGAGAATCATTGGGAAACACCTGTTGTTGTTGTTGTTGTTGTTGTTGTTGTCTCCAGCTGAGCATGATGGGAGATGAGGTCATCAGAATGATTTCTGAATGTGTGTTTCCAGATAACCAGAGGCCAATCTACCTGTTTCACAAAGGCTCCGCACAGAAGAAGTGAGGTCACAGGGCAGGAGTTGATGTGACGGGACCTCAGATTGTCCACCTCTTGCTTCCATGACAACAGTCTCAAAGTGATTTTGAGGAGGAAAACAATCTGTGACGATGACAGGTTCACCATGGTGTTCGCTCCTGTATTTCTGACAATAACCGTAGGCCTGTGTAATGATGACATCACATGTCTCTGTGAATGTGATTGGTTGACACAGGCTCATAGTATTTTATCTTAGGCTCTGATTGGGTGCTGGAGAGGAAATGACGTCTCTCTTTTAAAAAGTGGCTTTTTTTGGACAAAAGAAATCAGCTGCAGCTTTGATT
Organism: Trinectes maculatus; assembly: GCA_016785345.1. NCBI lineage: Eukaryota > Metazoa > Chordata > Actinopteri > Pleuronectiformes > Achiridae > Trinectes > Trinectes maculatus. Next base: position 340,529 of record JAFBJQ010001022.1, read on the forward strand.
AGGTCATCTCTTCTGTATTGACGTCATTGAAACACCTTGACAAAGACAGAAAGTTAAACGGATTTCCTATAAACGCTTTTCGTGAATCATGAATGTAACAGAACAGTAACATCTGTTTCTTACATTTTTATGTCCTTACTGGAAACTCAAGAAAAAGTGATTTCAATTAAAATGTCAGCTGAAGACTGTGACAGAAGTCTCTCTGGTGTTTTCACAGGATCAAGTGATTTTTGATGTTAACGTTGCATCCTGATTTTTTTTTTTGCAATTGTGGAAATGGTAGCAACATTGCTACACTGCCTATCTAGCCACATGGTGGCACTGTCTCCTAACGAGGGACTTAATGCTTCCACTTGTGTAAACATCCACTTATCTTATGCTGCAGGTAAGTTTATTTAAAGGACATTCAGGACAGTGGGAACCAATCACAGAAAAGCAGCATGTGATTAAATAATTCAGTCGTTTATTATTTGAAGCTCGGTTGCGAAAGTTTTTATAAAATCAGCTCAGTGCATTGTTTCTTCTGCAGCTGTGTGTTTTTTATGGTGACTCATCAAGAAAGTGCTACTGATACTGATACTGATAATAATATTTAACTCACTGTGCTGGATGATGATCTGCATATCCTACCACTGAAACATGATTCACAGTTTAGTTCTTAACATCTAGTTTCTCCATCCACAGACTGATGCTGGAGGACACACACACATAAGGCTGGGTTGTGTGTGTGTGTGTGTGGGTGCTGGGTGGAGCTCTCTGCAGTCATGGTCAAAAGTTTAGAATCATATTAATCTAACTAAACACACACTTGTTACATGGCTGATTAAAATAAAGCTGAGAGAATGAGAACAGCTGTAGACTCGGTTTGTCTTGTAACCACGGTGATGCAGCGGTGCATTCTGGGTATTGATGGTGCAGGGTTAGGGTCAAGGTGAGGTGGGTGTGGTTACAGCATCAACACAATGGAAGCATGAATGACAAAGAGACTAAACAACAAAAAGACAAAAAACAGACATGTTTTTCAGGAGGACATGCACTGACAGGACTGAACTCTAGGGGCTTCATTCATAAACTCTGCGTATGATTTGCATGAAAAAATTGCATATGGCCGTTCTACGCCGATTTCCCAAAAACTTACAATTAAGTTAAGTTAATGCAGTTAAGTTTGCAGAAAGCTGCGCTCATTTCCCATCAAGTTTGTTGTTTAAAAATCCCAAACTTTGCACATAAACATATAAACATTTATACACAGGGTCCCTGGACTGAGAACGCTGTCTTATGAACAGCAGAAACATCTGGAAGCGTTTGAGGTATGTGATTCAACCTCTGAACAAACTGGCTCTCTGGTTTCTGTAATGACAACACACTAAGCTGTCTGTCTTAGCATTGACCTTCCACGTCTCTGTCTCTCCCTCTCTCTCCCTCTCTCTCCCTCTCTCTCACTTCACTTCATTCCTGCTCTAACTTGTCCCAGATGTTGGAGGATCAGAGAAGGTAAAGCGAGACATGAAGTGGATGTTGATGTAACATGTGAAGACAGCAGTCCTCTTGTATGTCCTGTGTGTGGGGGGCTACGTCTCCTCCATGGACCAGAGTGAGTGACTGAGAAGGAAGAGGTCAGGGGGCAGAGTGATCTCCACACTCAGTGTAATGAAGAGAAACAATATGATAGACGGGGGGGGGGTGATGAATGAGGTGAAAGGTCAGGGTTGATGGGTAGTGAGTGAGTACTCTTTAGTTTGGTAGTTCAGTGTGAATGTGTCATTGGAGTTTCACCTGAAGCTGTGAGAAACAAACTGATGCTACAAAAATACACTGACTGGTGTTGTGTTGACCGTCTCTGTGCTGAAAGGCATCATGGGAAATGTAGGAAGCTACCACCTGGAACTGCAGCAGGGTCAGGGGACAGCAACGTGACATCACTTCCTCTCAGCAGGAATGTGGTGACTGGGAGGAGTGCACAGGAAGAGGAAGTGGAGCCTCCCTGTCACCGCAGGGACGGGTCAGAGGTCGCACAAGGCTATCAGGGTCTCACCTTTCAGCCCGTCACCATGGAGACAGCTGTGAGGTAGAGATGGAATCATTCCAGATGTGTGGCTGTAAACATCACACACACACACACACACAGAGTCTTGTGTAAGACGACAGGACAGTCTGAACCAGGACTTGATGTGAGGACACAGAACTTTTGTCCAACTGATGAAGGTTCTTTATTGATTTAGTGAGAGTTTCTGTTACAGTAATGGTTCTGGCTGTTGTGTCCTCAATTTCACACTGTCTCTCTGTCTCTCTGTCTCTCTGTCTCTCTGTCTGTCTGTCTGTGTGTGACAGTGAGCCTGATTGGGACAATGAGACAGAGCGTGTGTGTGTGTGTGTCTGTCACACACACACACACACACACACAGGCACAAGATCCATGTATGTAGATGTGATCCAGATGTGCTGCAGTGACGTCACAACAGTAGCGCACACACACACACACACACACACACAGATGTGTGATCAGTTCAAAACAGTTCAGACTAAAACATCAACACCACACTATCACACACCAGTGTCATGTCCTCACAGGTCCAGACCTCCATCCAGACCTTCTGCAAACTCGAGACCTCCTGTACTCACGTCTTCTGTGACACATGGGCCATAGGGAAGAGGGTGAAGGAGACAGTGAACATGCCATGGTGCATTCAAGGTCTGAGCCAATTATGAGAAGAAGGTGAAGAATAGTTTGACCAATCAATCGCTCCAACACAAATAAACTGAACATGGGACACTGCTCATGACGCACACAGGGATAAGGAGAACAGACGTCCCAGATCAGACACTGTGTGTGTGTGTGTGTGTGAGTGAGTGTGTGAGTGATTATTATTGGTAACTGGTCTTCACACTGGTTTTAAGGGGAACCAGGGGTCTTGCTCAGATGTTCCTGCAGAAGGTGATTTGGCTGCTGGAGTAGTTTGTGGAGGGTTGTGTCATTTTGAAGTTTCTTCACGAGGTTCTTGAGTTGCCATTTGGATCTTGTGGTTGCAGAAGGTCTAGCAGTCATCCCTGTGGTTCTTGGATGTGTTATTTGTGTGCTTCATGGGGCGATGGGGCTCAGGTGGAGAAGGAGGAAGAAGGAGTAAGTTGTATTCCAGGTGCAGAGAATGTTCCAGTGGAACGAGGCCTGTGTCAGTGAGAAGGTTCTACCAGACGCCATGTGGTTGACTGGAGATTTTCCAAGACCTCTTAAGTTTGGTTGGAGATCTGATGAGTTTCCAGGCTGTTCTGGTGCGTTCGAGGTCAGTTTGTCAAAAAGTGGAAAATCTAAAACTGCAAAACTCTAAAGTTTAACTCACATGTTTAACGTGCATGTATTCACACACACACACACACACACACGCACACACACACACGCTCTCTCTCTAAATGTTGTACAGCAGCAGGCAGCCTTTATAAACTCACTGCAAATGTCTGGAAGTAATTTTGTTCAATGAGCCGGGGGAAATGGTCGCGGCAGGAGGGTTTGCTGTGGGGGTGGGGGGGCAGGGGTGGGGGTGGGGGTGGGGGTTTCAGGAGCTGGGTGGGGGGTGCAGAGGGAGGTTTCTTGGTCAGGGGTGAGGGGCGTCAGTTACAACAGTACACACACTTTTTCTTTCATGTTTCTGATATGAGCTCTGGCAGTGAAAACACAGGTCATCTGGAGTAGTTGTCATGGTAACGGCTAATAATTGATCCACTGATCTAGTGCCATTCATCAAGTTGACCAGGTGACTGATCAGAGTTCACCTGTTTTTAAAGGACACACACACACACACACACACAGTGATGTTATCTGATCTGCTGTGACTTCAGCTCTCGGCAGTGAGCCTCCTCGCCCCTGGTGGCCATGTTGGAGTCTGAATCTGTCTCCGGGTGTTGTTCAGACTCTGGTTACACCCGCTGTCAATCACACATGTCTGCCCAGGCTCTCCTTGACCTCTGACCTTCTGCATGTGTCAGTCAGTATGTTTGTTGTTAGAAGAAAACACCTGCTGGTCTGAAACCAAACTGTCAAGTTTCATCAGCAGCCATTCAGGTCACAACTGAGCTGCTGTAACCAAAGTTTACTCCACCAACCGGTCACCATCACCATGGCGACCACTGACATCTCTGTCACCTCCGTCCTGATAAGACACACAGTTTCCATGTTGGTTTGCTGTTGTGATGATGATTGATATGATGACTCACTTCTGTTACATGTTTTTCTTCAGGACTCACCATCCCGAGTCAGTGAGGTGACCTCTGACCTCTCAGGTATTACAAACAAAACACTCAAAACAGAGTTATGACATTGTCAGGCATTGCAGCAGCTTTAGCTCAAATGTTGACATTAGAAACAAGCTTCTACTGCGTCTGTATATTCTACATCAACTATACTGATGATACGTTTAGATACATCCTTCATCCAATCAGCTGCCAGGGATTTGCAAGGAATGCATCAAACCAGCGTTCATCAGACAGCTTCAGCTTCAGCTTCAGCTTCAGCTTCATTAACCATCTGTATAATTCTGTTCCTCCAGAAGAACGAACAGATTTTCCTGAAATGTGTGCGTTTATTATAAAAACATTGATCTGCTGCTCATGATGAAATAACACGTACAAAAAGTGCTACAATACAAAACCATCAAAAGTTGAATAGTTCTACTGTGACATCAATGACCTGCTTTGTTCTTCTCAGGAGTTAAAGTATCAACGTGTCACGGATCATGTTGGAATGTTTGATCGGACTGATTTATGGTAAAGTGTCACTTTAAGGCATCAAACCATGTTCAGTTCCTCGCTATGGAAACACAGGCTCAGTGAAACATCTGATCACCAACACCTTTAAACGCAGCCTGGAATAAGTGGACAGCACCACCGCTGTACGTCACCCACTGGCTTCAGGGTCATTGTGGATAAAACCTTAACGTTCCTGGAACAGTTTTCAAGATAAAAAAAAACAACAACATTAGTTTCCTGAAGCAATTCCATAATATTCTTCACAGATTTCACAAGAACCTGTTGACAACAACTCAAATCCCCTCAGTTTTGTTCTTCAGTTAAAGGTGAGTCGGGAGTCTGCCTTCCAGTCTCAAAGTGATACCTCCAGTGTTTCCTCAAAAACTCTCATCCAACATTCTTCTCAATAGGTTTTGATAAAACACCAGAACAGACTGGAAGACGTTGATGAGAAATCCATCAGAAATCCATGAGAAATCCATGAGAAATCCATTCAGGCACCAGTTCTCTCCAGTTTTCACCATCTGAGCCAAAGAGGATTTCTTTAATTGAACAGTTAAAACGCCTGTTTCATATTTCCAGTAGAATCTGGTGAAACTATGAAATCCAGCTGTGCAGCAGCTTCCAGTTGTGCTTTAATCCAGTGGGTGGGACTTAGTGATCAGAATGACAGTCTCCTGTAAGTAAGTCCTCTGTCTGGTTGTTCAGAGGCTGTGGGAGAAGCAGGCAGATGAACACGTGAGGAGCCTTCTGTCTCCTGAGCAGTGGAATGTCTCTCGGGGTTTGGAATGATGGGTCTGCACAACGCGGGTCCTCTCACTGGTCCAAATATCAGGTGGCACAGCCTCTGTGTTTTTTTCGGCTTTCTGATTGGTTGTTTGGATTGATGACTGGCTGGGTACCCTGAGTGTTGTGTTGGGGGGCAGCAGGACTGGGCTGTGGTTGGTCAGTATAGCACAGTGGGTGGAGTTTTGTGTATCCTCAGTGTTTGAATGGAGGAGAGGATTTTCTTTTGGTGACCGGCGAGGGTCACGCCCACTCTGAGCAGGTCTCTATGGTAACAGATGGAGAGTATGGGAAAAGTTACTCGTTACACAGGAAACAGCATCACTTCTTTAAAGCTGAGTATGACCCCGAGTCCCGGCTGGCAGGACGCGTCATCTGAACATGTGCGTACCACACTGTGTAAACATGGACGGATGAGTGTACATGTTGTGTACGTACTCAGTTTTGAGGTGTGAGACGATGTCCAGGCTGGAGAACCCTGCCTGCAGGAAGCTCTGCTCGTATCGCTCCATCTTTATGGCTCGCAGCCACTCGGACACCGAGCCACAGGCTGAGAGAGGAGGGGGGACGCGCTGGTCCAGCAGAGGCTGGGACGAGCTGCGAGACGGAGACAGACAGTGTTCATGACATGGACACAGAGCTGCACACCTGTGGACCTGCTCCTGTGCACAACTCTCTGGAAGGAGCAGGCTGTCCCACAAGCTCTGCCCAATGCCGGGCAATGACTCTGACCTTTGACCTCTGAAACCACCAGCTGATATGTGAACGACATTCCTCAGCTGCCAATCAAACTCCCTGCTCATTGGCTCTCCTCAGTAAACCTCACCTCTGGCCCTCCGGGTGCATCACCTTCAGGGAGGCGGGGTTTCGGATCAGTCTGTCGAGGGCTGACACCACATCGCAGAACCTGGGCCGGTTGGCTCGTTCCTTCTGCCAGCAGTCCAACATTAACGCGTGCAGGGAGGCGGGGCACTCTGGAGGCGGTGGCAGCCTGTAGTCTTGCTCAATGGCATTGATCACCTGGCAGAGATACAGAGAGACAGAGACAGGTGAGAGACAGACAGGTTTATGGAGACACTGAGGTTGTTGTCTTCGTTTATTTTTCTGCTCTAAACGTTTTTTTCCTTACATCCTGGTTACTCATGTCCCAGTATGGCCGTTCCCCGTACGACATCACTTCCCACATGACAATGCCGTAACTCCATGCATCGCTGGCTGACGTGAACTTCCTGTGAACAATCAGTTACGTAAGTGATCAGTTACAACTGTGACATGACCCAAACAACCTGACAACAAGTTGTGTAAGTCACCTGTAGGCGATGGCTTCAGGAGCCGTCCATCGAATAGGAATCTTCCCTCCCTGGAAAACGAGACACAGAGCTCTTAGCAACTCTTTCAGAACATAAGCAAAGTGTAAAGTTCTGCACTGAGCGATACAGTGAGTACACACATCTGAAACCCTTTAACAGATTGAATTTCCAAAGTTTTGAAGTGAACCACGTGCGTGGCTATGATCATTGTGAACGTGTAGGAGATACAGAGGATGTCTGTGGATGTGAGCTTTGTTCAGGTCAGTGTAGGGTCAGAGTTAGGGTTAGGGTCAGGGTTAGGGTTGGGGTCAGTGCAGAGCTTACCAGGGAGCTGGTGTAGGGTCAGTGTTAGGGTCAGGGTAAGGGTTAGGGTCAGTGCAGAGCTTACCAGGGAGCTGGTGTAGGGTCAGTGTTAGGGATAGGGTTCGGGTTAGGGTCAGTGTTAGGGTTAGGGTCAGGGTTAGGGTTAGGGTCAGGGTTAGGGTCAGTGCAGAGCTTACCAGGGAGCTGGTGTAGGGTCAGTGTTAGGGTCAGTATTAGGGTCAGTGTTAGGGTTAGGGTCAGGGTTAGGGTCAGTGCAGAGCTTACCAGGGAGCTGGTGTAGGGTCAGTGTTAGGGTCAGTGTTAGGGATAGGGTTCGGGTTAGGGTCAGTGTTAGGGTTAGGGTTAGGGTCAGGGTTAGGGTTAGGGTCAGGGTCAGTGCAGAGCTTACCAGGGAGCTGGTGTAGGGTCAGTATTAGGGTCAGTGTTAGGGTTCGGGTTAGGGTCAGTGTTAGGGTCAGGGTCAGGGTTAGGGTCAGGGTCAGTGCAGAGCTTACCAGGGAGCTGGTGTAGGGTCAGTGTTAGGGTCAGTATTAGGGTCAGTGTTAGGGTCAGGGTTAGGGTCAGGGTCAGTGCAGAGCTTACCAGGGAGCTGGTGTAGGGTCAGTGTTAGGGTCAGTATTAGGGTCAGTGTTAGGGTCAGGGTCAGGGTTAGGGTCAGGGTCAGTGCAGAGCTTACCAGGGAGCTGGTGTAGGGTCAGTGTTAGGGTCAGTATTAGGGTCAGTGTTAGGGTTAGGGTCAGGGTTAGGGTCAGTGCAGAGCTTACCAGGGAGCTGGTGTAGGGTCAGTGTTAGGGTCAGTGTTAGGGTTAGGGTCAGGGTTAGGGTCAGTGCAGAGCTTACCAGGGAGCTGGTGTAGGTTGGATCCGAGGAGTTTTCAGTCAGAAACCTGCTGAGGCCAAAATCTGACACCTAGAAACATAAAGCACATGATGAGGACTCATTCCACTGACGTACTCGCAAATAGGTGGTCAGGCAGACAGGTAGGCAGACTGTCTCACCTTACAGACCAGGTTGGAATTGACCAGGATGTTGCGAGCAGCAAGGTCTCTGTGGACAAAGCTCATGTCAGACAGATACTTCATGCCGGCAGCGATGCCACGCAACATCCCCACGAGCTGGATGGTGGTGAACTGCCCATCATTCATCTGCAGAGACAGACAGGCAGACAGACAGATATGAGAAGGTGTGGTCATACATGGAGCACAGGTGAAGACAGAGCTGTGACCTGTCTCACCCTTAGGAAGCTGTCGAGGGCGCCGTTCTCCATGAACTCGGTGAGGATCATGACGGGACAGGAAGTGGTGATGACTCCCTCCAGGTGGATGATGTTGGGGTGCTGAAACTGACCCATGATGGATGCCTCAGACAGGAAGTCCCGCCTCTGCTTCTCAGTGTAGCCGCCCTTCAGCGTCTTGATGGCCACGTAGTTCTCCTTCCTGCCCGGGATCCTCAGACGACCACGACACACCTCACCGAACTCACCTGGACAGGTACTATGTGTGTTATGTTCATCAAAATACAATCACATAACAACAACACACCTGTGTGACCTCAACAGCAACACAAAGGATTAACACCTGTACAGTGTGTGTGTGCAGTGTAAGACATGCACACGATCAGAGATACACACCTGTCTTAGTCAGGACCACAATACTTATTAGTTTCCACCGAGTAAAAACTGGTGAGGTCATAAAGTCAGAGCCAATCACAGACGAGCTGAACGACAACGAGCAAGTCCAGACTCAAGTCAACACACTGGATCAGTGTTTAAATAGTGAAGCAGTGTAATGTTCCTTTAAGGCTCATTTGCACATACCAGCATGTCTACATCTCATACAACGCACACACACACACACACACACACACACACTGTGTTAGGTAGCCGGTGGTGGAAAACTGACACCTTTGTTTCCGCGGTCTCTGCTTCTCCAGTTACTAATGTCATCACCAGTAACAACTGTTCTTACAGTGGCTACACACACACACACACACACACGCACACACACACACACACACACACACACACACACACACGCACACACACACACATGTTTTCTTTTAATAAAAGACGGTTCATGTTGAAGAACAAATGTGATGTTTTCACAGTCTGAACTCAGGTTCTTCTGTTGATGGGAAAGTTAACATTATCCTCATGGAGGTCAACAGTCACAGGCTCCTTTGGCAGAAATTACAAAATAAAAGCCTTTGTGAGTAACAGTCAGCAGTGTGTGTTCTGGCTCACTTCAGTCAGACAGTGTTGTTTTCTGAGAACAGTTTGGTAAAATGACTGAACACTGACGCTGCGTTCACTGACGGGTTTGTGTTACCTGCTCCTATCACCTCCTCGATCTTAACGAAGGAGGCATCGATCTCTTTGGCGAACTCCCTGACGGCCTCGTTGGGGTCCTCATAGGTGAAGGGGTCGATGTACACCTTCATCGCTGCAACAGTCAACACATCATCTTCATCATCACCATCACTACAATGTTCATCCATTTCACAATCATCATCCTCATCACCATCTTTATCTGACTGAATGAAAAAGATCATGATGAAGCATCAAAGACTCACTTTGTCCCATTGGATAATGTCCACCCTCGTTCATGTCTGACTCTGTCCTCCTTCTGACAGAGAGACAGACAGAAAGGAGAGAGACAGGCCTTCAGGTTTTAGCAGCTGCAGGATTCTTTATTTCCCAAGACGCACACGCACACGCACACGCACACGCACACACACACACACACACACACATCTTTTCTTCTCTCTCGCTCTTTCAGGACAGGAATGTTATTATCTTGCTCTATCACTCCATCTCTCCCAGTGTCGTGTTTCTACATCTCAATATAGTCAATGTCTCCCACCCTGCTCTGTGTGTGTGTGTGTGTGTGTGTGTGTGTGTGTGTGTGTGTGTGTGTGTGTGTGTGAGAACCTGAGGTCAGTGTTCCATTGTTCTGCTGTGGCAGGCAGGGAGGGAGCATCCTGAACACACACACACACACACACACACACATTCTCTCTCTCTCACCGGTAGCAGTACACAGCGACCATCACCACGGCGAAGAGCAGCAGGATCCCTGTGGAGACCAGAGCTGCCGTCACCACCAGTGGAGAGCTGCTGGCACCTGCAGCAACACACACACACACACACACACATCAATAATCAATAATCAGGACGATTCTTCAACTTCAAGGTTCAATAAATGACTTTTCTCTGAATGTTGTACTGTGTAGCTAACTGGTTAGCATGCTAACCTCCAACAGAAGACAGAACCTCATATACTTAAATATAGGGGTGGAATGGGACAAAAGGTCGGCCCTGGTATTTTGGACCTGACCCGCCCACCAGGCCGCTGGTCACGAAACAAAGTCTTTAAAAAAAAGTCAAGACTTTCAAAAAGTGTTGAGTGTCGGCCCAAGTAGCACGTTGTGTTTTTTTAAACAAAGCTGTTTCATTTACAAAAGTATCTGTGTGTGTTTTTTTTAGCGCAGGAGACTTTAGGAACATGGTGGGAACTGTTGTAGGAGGTTAAAGGTCATACCATCAGGCTGCGTGCTGAAGATGTTCATGGCGCTGAATGATCCGTACCCGGCCTGTGAGCGAGCCTGCACCTGCACCTGATACTGTGCCGCCCGCTTCAGCCCCAACAGCACCACGGACGGTGATGTAGTGGACACATACTGCCACTGGGCCGCCTCCTCGCCGTTCTGATAATGACAGCAGCAGTGACTTCAGTCTGTCTCATCAGTCCCGTGTGTGTGTGTGTGTGTGTGTGTGTGTGTGTGTACCTTGGGACTGTAGCGGAGCTGGTAGTCCAGAATGTGATGCTGACTCTGCAGAACTGGAACGTTCCACTCGAGAGTCAGACTGAATTCTGTGGACGCCACTCTCCTCAAGCCTGACACTGGAGCAGGAACTGCAGAGACCAAGCAGCCAATCATCAGCCAGGCTTCAGACTATCACCAGTGTGTGTGTGTGTCTGTGTCTGTGTGTGTGTGTGTATACGTGTGTGTGTGTGTGTGTGTGTGATGTATCGTATTCTGGGTCATGAGTGTATGATTGTGTTTGCGTACCGTCTTTGCTGGTTGTGACGTTCACTCTGTCCGACGCTGGCTCTGATTGGCTGAGAGCAGAGACACCGTTCAGTGATTGGATGATAAAACTGTACTTAGTGTATGGGCAAAGTCCCCACACCACAACTCGCCGCTGAGTCAGGCCGCGCTGAGCTGGTCGGTACAGGACACTGTCATCACATGGAGAACAAGAGACCAGTCCCTAATGAAGAGACAGCAAGGGGTGGAGTCAGGGGACATGAGTGATTTCAACCCTTTCTTGTTTTCATTGGTGTACCTGGTCCCCGTGGTGTACCTGGTCTTCCTGGTCTCGGTAGTGTACCTGGTCTACCTGGCCCCAGTGGTGTACCTGGTCTACCTAATCCCGGTGGTGTACCTGGTCTACCTGGTCCCCGTGGTGTACCTGGTCTACCTGGTCCCGGTGGTGTACCTGGTCTACCTGGTCTCGGTGGTGTACCTGGTCTACCTGGTCTCGGTAGTGTACCTGGTCTACCTGGCCCCAGTGGTGTACCTGGTCTACCTGGTCCCGGTGGTGTACCTGGTCTACCTGATCCCGGTGGTGTACCTGGTATACCTGATCCCGGTGGTGTACCTGGTCTTCCTGGTCCCGGTGGTGTACCTGGTCTACCTGGTCCCAGTGGTGTACCTGGTCTACCTGGTCTTGGTGGTGTACCTGGTCTACCTGGTCTTGGTGGTGTACCTGGTCTACCTGGTCTTGGTGGTTTACCTTGGTATTGGTGCCACAGCTGGAGCAGAGGACTGTGTAGGTCAGGTCTCCTCGTCCTCCACGGTTTAGTGGCTCACTCCACTCCAGAGTCACTGTGGTGTCGTTGACCTGGCTCACAATAGAGCGGGGAGCTGAGGGGGGTCCTGAGGGAAGGGTCAGAGGTCACTGATTGTCCAGGAAGAAGGCCAGAGTTTAGATGCATCATAGAGTTAGCTTGAATGTGTTTAGCAGACTGGAAGACAGGAATGTAATGTAAAGGAGTGTGGAGTGTTCCAAACACATGGAACTGAGAATGCCGTCATGGAGTGGGATTTGGCAGTGAGGGTTTTTGCCAACCGCCATTAAGCAACAGAAGAAGAAAGAAAGAAACTAAATAAGAAAAAAGTGCTGTCCAGGGATTTTGTGCAAAATCAAGTTTTAATCAGTGGAAGAAAAGATAGAAAAAGTCGGTCTTACGGGTGCAGGCGGCATGCGGAGCGTCAGAGTCAGCACGGTAGTAACCAAGGTAACAGGGGCAGTAGGCGGAGCCTGGGATCTGTGTGCTGCTGTAAGTTGGACATGGGCTGCACCCACCAGGGCCTGACCCGGACTTGAACTGATCTGATGGACAGGCTGGAATGAGAGACGGAGGTTAGCGTTAGCATCAGCGTGGACACTCTGATGTGTCCTCGTCCTCTGCTGTTAATGTCACTGCAGACAAGGTGAGTTCCCTGTTTGACGGCGGGGACAGGTTTGTGTCTGCAGCTGGAGCTGAGAGACGCATGGAGCAGAACAATGATGTCCGGATGAGGAACATCACAGGAGAGAGGGAAGAGTGCGGCTCCACAGAGACCATCAGAGACAGGAAGTGACCTTGGCTTCAACAGGATGTGGAAAGTGCTGCCGTGATGTCGTCATGCCAACGCCTGCCGACTACACACTCACACGCACTCTCCTGCAGAGCTCAAGCAGCACAAGTTAACCTTTGACCCATTCACTCAGCCAGGCTGTTACTGCACCCCTCCCCCCACCCCCCTCTGTGAGAGTGCGTCCACAGGGTTAACCAGAAGCAGAGCCGACCCGCAGTCCGAGTCTCCAGTCAGCTGACCTCTGACCTTACAGAGAATAACAGGAAACTTTGACAACCAAACGTCTGTCGCCGCTCTGCTTTTATCCCCCCCCCCCCCCCCCCCCCCCCCCCCCCCCCCCCACAACACCCCACCCCCATCTGAATGAGGCCAATCAAAATGTGGCGGCCCATTCCTGGAACTTTAAGTCACAGTGAAAACTGGTCTCCTTTTTATTTTCCCTTTCCAAAAAACAAAAAAAAATCCAGAAACCACGGTGAAAGGAATCAAGTTAAATGGATTGTTATGAATGAATCTGCTTCTTTACAGACTCTCTCTCTCTCTGTGTGTGTGTGTGTGTGTGTGTAAACTGTGTAAACCGCTGTCCTCTCTGCCTGCAGATGCTGTGACTCTGTAAAGTCAGTGACAGCTCAGTGGACGTAACGGTGATGACGTCTCCGTCAGTGAAGGACGCTCCAGAAGCTCTCACCTCGACACCTCACGTCCATCTCCACCGCCTCGTATCCGGGGCGACAGGCACAGCTGGATGTCGGCTGACCAACCCATTGCCCGTCTTCCCCGCAAAGCATGGTGGGAGGTCGTGACTGCTCTCCAGGTGGCGTAATTGCGTTCTCCACACACACACCCTGAGCCTGCAACGCACACACACAGAGCTTTTTAACATTTTCACAACCAAAGCCTGAAAAGTAACAGGAAGTGAGTTCTTAGCTTTTGGGAACTGAGCCCTGTCAGTGCAGTTACCTGCTCCACCAGAGAATGGGGGATGGTTTCAGGGAAGGAGGCGAAGGCACGGCGAAGGGGTGGGCACTTCCTGTAGAAAACACGTACAGACAGCAGCGCCATGCAGGTACCCTGACTGTGAAAGGCCAGGTAGAGCCCCGCCGCCTGCAGCGGCCCCAAGCGCAGCAGTTTAATGTTAGAGCGCCGTTCGCCACCGGGACGCAGCAGATGGTCAGCTGCAACCGTGGTAACCTTTGAGTACGGGTTCTCCATCCAGGCGGGGTGAGTGGGCGTGGCCTCGTCACTGTCAGACTGGTAGTAGTAAAGGTTGAAGGTTTCTTTGCAGTGACGCTGGTTCAGACCAGAACACTCCATCATGGTGAACCTGGAGGAACGTGTGAAGGCTTGATAGAACATGAACCACCCCTCCACTCAACCACTGCAGCAGATCGTTTGAATAAAACCAACCAACCTGATCTCCACATAGAGGGTGGTCGCCGCCCTCCGGGGAATCCAGCGTGTCCTCAGCCAGTAGTAGGACGGACTTTTGGGTGTGCAGATCTGATACGTCCTCACCATGTTGAATTCATCATCCAGTCCACTCATCTCCTCCCACTGCACACAGGTATGTTCAGTGGTCATTGTGTTAACATACTTCATTGAAATCAATGGTCATCTTTCACTTTCAGTGAGTGTGTGTGTACCTGTGGGTCATCAGCCGGATGGTTCACCCACTGAAGATCAGATGTTTCTAACTTGGTGTTCATCAGAACCTCTGCAGAGCAGACGTAGGATCAGTCAGACGGGAACAGAAACGTAAATGAAACCAAAATCCAAGAACTTCTCCTCATGCTCTGGAAGAACCCACGACCTCATCTGAACATCACATTTCTGAATCTATGGAACCTCGTGAAGTGCAACATGTGGAACTTCTCCTCTACAACCTCCTCCAAAACAACTGCACAGAACCTCAAACAGGCCTCACCTCAGCCTGTTCAACACAAACGTATCACACTACTGACAATTAACAACACAATTCTGTATTTCCTGACTCAGCTTATCTCATATCTGATGTGATATATATATATATATATATATATATATATATATATATATATATATGTATGTATGTATATATCATGTATCCTTTAGGAGTGTTGCATCAGAGGTTGTGTGTCCACCATGTTGGCACGTTTGTTAAAGGCCATGTAAAGAGTGTGTGAAGGTAAAACTGAAGCTGTGAGGACGAGTCAGGCAGGGACGCTTCATTCCTCAGCTGCTGCTGAGCAGAACGATAAAACAACTGCTTTCCCTTTCCCTACTCTGTAATTACAAACGCACACACACACACACACACACACACACACACACACACACACACGCACACACAGTATTTCCTCCCCTCTCACTCATTTCCTCCAGCTTCAGTCATCTCTCGTTTTAATAAACCAAGGAGCGGTTCAATAGACTGTGTGTGTGTGTGTGTGTGTGTGTGTGTGTGTGTGTGTGTGTGTGTGTGTGTGTGCGTGCTCAGGTTTCCTCCTGCAGGATGATCACACACCTGAACTCACAGGTTCAGGTGTGTGATCTCCCGGAGCACCTGAATGTCTCACTGATCTCTGCTCCCACGCCACAGGCTGTGATCTCATTGTATATCATTGTGATGTCATTGTATATCATTGTGATGTCATTGTATATCATTGTGATGTCATTGTATATCATTGTGATGTCATTGTATATCATTGTGATGTCATGATGGGTTGTCAGCTCTGTCACTTTGTGCGTGTTTGTGTGTACTTTTTCTTTATTATCAATGTGCCTTTGTTCATTGTCAGATATGTGAAATGAAAATTAAGATGTCACTTTCTCTCAGCATCGTTAGGACCCTTAAGTAAGGACCTTACCTTGTACTGTGTGTATGTGTGTACTGTGTGTACTGTGTGTACTGTGTGTACCGTATGAACTGTGTGTACTGTGTGTACTGT
>JAFBJQ010001022.1:357249-377513 GCA_016785345.1 Trinectes maculatus
ACACACACACACACACACACACAGAATGGTGTGACATCAGAGGGAAGGTGTCACCTCTCTCACTGTCAGAGGACAAAGGACCAGGGTCAGGTATCCAACCCCCCCTCCACCCCCCAGTTTCTGTCCCTGTCTCTCTGGGTTTTGTCAGGGGAGGTGTCAACAAGACAACTGCAGGAGCACAGCGAGGAGGAGGGACAAAGGAAGAAGACAAGGAGACAGCCAGGAAGGAAGGAAAGGAGACACAGATTCAATAGAAAGACAAGAGACAGATTTCTCTGGAGAGAGGAAGGAGGAAAGCAACATAGGAGACGCGCAAAGGAAACATGAAGTGCCCATGGGGACGTGGGGTAACATGGCTCTTTAGCGCCCCCCTGCAGGTTGAAAGAGGCAACAGAATGTGCAGGGTGTGGTAATGTCATATTTGTCAACTGTCACAAAACAACAGAAGAACATAGAAAAACAAATCTGATGGACAGAGAGGATAAAGCAGACAGGAGACGTGTAAAGGTGATGAAAGACATAAAGGGAGCAAGGACAACAAGCAAGGAGAGAAGATGGAGAGAGCGAGGACACAAGTGTAATCCACAGGAATCACGTCAGAGAGAGAATGAGAGGACGAGAGGTTTGACAGACAGGAGACAGAGAACAGAGATGGCAGAAATAAAGAGAACTGGAAGAAAAAAAAAAACTGACGTAAATTTCACTTTTTATTGATGTGACTGAGAGTTTGTTGACACCTGAGTCCAGCACCACGAGAACCTGTGAGACGGGGACTGTCCCTGTCTTTGATTCAGGAGTTAAAGGAAACATTGGCACTTCCTGTTGTGTTCAGATTGATCATGGTTCTCCAGGACATTGTCCAGGTCTTTTTAGCTTGCACTGACACACTGTCTTTGATCACCTTTAACTTATCTGCTGCTCGTGTCTGACAACATCAATGACTGCTAATTATTCACACACATCTGAGGACAGACTCTGACCAATCAGGTCACTCCACAGGAATAAAAGACAACAGAGACAGATTCAAACTTTTATTAACAACTTGAATGGATACGTTTACACTGTGTCACAGAACAGTTACCACTGAACATAACTCTGTGTGTGTTCAGTGTGTGGAGAATCGAGGAAGGTTGTTCCCAAGAATGACACGTCTCTCCACTCCCTCCTCTGAGATGCTCGCCAGTCTGACCACGCCCCCACTGGAGCCGTCTCTCTCCATTGCCAGAGACAGAGCTGAGAGACACAGAGTTAGACCATTAGGTGCAATAAAAGCAGCTTGAATGCTCCAGATTGTGGAGCTTAGTGTGTAGTCTGACAGAAGACTCCAGCTCCCAGCATGCATTGCAGTAGCCCCTGTACCTGTAGCAGTGAGTTCCAGACACTGGTCTTTGCTCAGTCCCGGTTTGTAGTTGGAGTCCATGAAACCATAGATGTAGGTGCTGCCACTGCCGCCCACTGACACAGGCTGTCTCACCAACATCCCACCAATAGGAATGCAGTACACCTGAGACACAGACAGGTCACAGAGGCAGATAAGTGAGACAGAGTCAGTGTTAGCTTTCCCATTAAAAAGGTTTTTTGTCAGTTTTACTTCACCCTCACTGCAGGTGTCAGAGGGTGTTGCACCCTGTTAAGACTATGACAAATTGTGATTTGTGAATATGGGCTGTGCAAAAATATTTTGATTGATTTGTTTGCGTTCCATAATTAGCAGGATGTTTTTTTTTTGCATGTGTCACAAGTGTGCTTTATATTTTGTAGGTGTGTGTGTACCTGGCCCCCCTTCCTCCTGTCCCAGCCTGCCACCAGTATCCCAGCACTCAGCTCTTCTCTGTAGCGATAGCAGCTTGCTCTGAACAGATTGGCTGCTGTCTGCACCAGAGGGGGCTCGTCCAGCTCGATGCTATAAAGGTACAACACATGCAGGTGAATACTGACCTGGACATTGGGACTGTCAGTCAAATCTCGTTTTAATGCTGTGCATTACCTGTGGAAACCCAGCTGATAAGTGACCACATCAGCAATAGCCTGAGTGTCAGCCGCTGATCCAGATCTACAACATAGTCACAGCAATTAAAACACAAAACAACAACAACTTTTACAGGTTGCAACTAATGTTATGGAATGATTTAAATTACAAGGTTCTTTGAAAAGTTCCTGTTCTGGCTCCTAAATGTTCTTAATCAGCACTGATCCAGAATACAACTGACCTGCAGCAGAAGATCCGCTCATGGATCGGAGTCAGTTTGTCTGTAACTCTGTTGGCGATGTAGGCTCTGACAAACAGACAGAGAGACAGGCTTAACTCTGTGTTTATTAATGCTAATAACAGAATAATGAGTCAGAAACACTGTTTTCTTACCCAGTTGTTGTGCGAGAGTCTGCACCGATCACCACTCCTCCATCATACTCCACCGCCATGATGGTGGTCTGACAGACAAATGTAATGACAACACATGATGTCACTTTGCACTCAGTGACGCCACTTATCTTGTTCTTCATTTGGCCTGAGATAAGGAGTTATAATGTCTAATGTTCACTACATCAGAGACTACACACTAAGTCTTCTGTTTTAGGCTCTCTGGCCGTCTGGACCCGGACGGTTCGGCTCGGTTCGGCCTATTTACAGACTTACAATTAACACAGTAAATCTGAATTAGCGTTAGCCAATGCTAGCTGATGAAGAACTGCTGTCTCATTCAACCACATATGACATTTTAAAAACTCTCCTTCGGAAAAGAGCCTGATCCGGTTCGGTTTGCTCCACTGTTCTTACCCCGGTGCTGACTTCCTGGCTTGTCCAGTCCGGGACCTGGTCGTTTATAGAAGAAATTCTCTGCCCGAAGTCCATCTTCATTGTCGCTGCTGCCGCCATCTTGTCTCTATGTGTAGGAACTGAGGTCCAGGAGCGCCAGATTTAGAAGCGCAGTTAGCTGAGTTTACATTTTGTAAACAAATCGTAGACAAACTACATGAATTATATGTTATATGAAATTATAATTAGTTTTATTTACAAACCTTAAAAATGTATAAAACTGCATGCATGACTTTCCGTCTGGCATACACACGGATACCTCAGCAAGGGGTCCTGCCAGGAGCAGTGAAGGAAGGTAAATACTCCTGCCGAATCTTAAAATGTCTGTTTTTTAAGTATAAAATACATCTTTGAATATACGAACTACGTATTTTAAATACGCCATACGTCATTCTCTTTAAAGACGTATTTTATTGAGTTACATTGAGGTTTGTTCTTTGTTACATTGTATCTACATTGTCCGATGAATATTTTTGTAGATTATATAATATGAGTGTCAGCCGGTTGGCTTTACGTCCTCGACCCTCTGTACAGACATTGAACACTGTGACATTTTTGTGTGTTTTATTTTAGATGACCGTCCATAACCTGTACATATTTGACCAGAACGGGAACTGTCTCTATTACAATGAGTGGAACCGGAAGAAACAGGCAGGAATCTCCAAGGAGGAGGTGACAGAGACAGACTCAAAGCATCAGGAAAGACGAAATGAAACAAGGCAGTAAAAACACTAATTTGTCTGTCTGTCTGTCTGTCTGTCTGTCTCTCTCTGCAGGAGTTCAAGCTGATGTATGGCATGCTGTTCTCCATCCGCTCATTCGTCAGTAAGCTGTCTCCCCTGGACATGTATCCTTTATATCGCCTATTTGTGTCCACCCGTCTGTCTCTCTGTCCGTCTCTCTATGGTCCTTAGCCACATGTCTGTCCTCAGGAAGGACGGCTTCCTGTCCTTTCAGACCAGCAAGTATCGTCTTCATTACTATGAGACTCCCAGTGGAATGAAGTTTGTCATGAATACAGACCTGTCTGTGTCCAGCGCCAGGGACACACTACAGCATATATACAGCAATGTAAGGCACACACAGACACACACACACACACACACACATAATTTATACTTCTGTCTTAATAAGGACAGTCATAGACACAATGGATTTTTTTACCGTCACAGTTGTGATGGTTAAGGTTATTGAAGTTCTGACCCTGAGAGTTAACCTTCAGATATCCTTATCTTCACTATGTATGGTCTATTCAAAATGACCTTCAAAAAGATATTAGCAAAACTACTTGTCTTAAAATTTTTACTCCACGACATTTCAAATATTTTTTCTACAGTTATGATTTTTCAAGTCTGGGTAAAAGAACTGTAAATTCAGTTTAGCTTTAAAACTCACTATAGTTTCTATGATAATGCCTGAAATCCACATCATTACTCCAGAGTCCTATAGATGTCTGTAAGCACTGCTGGTCATGATTATTATGCAATCTCCAGCGCTGTGCTTTGCGGATGAACAGAAACTTAGAGTTTAGTCAACAATAACGCAAAATCAAAATGATTTTGATCAAAATCAAAAAAACTAAAATAATATAAGAATGAAAATGGAAATGGAAATACAGGGGGTACTCGAGTTACGCCGTTTTCGTGGTTACGACACATCTCCCGTAAACTTCCTTGTTTCGGATTAAGCGGTTTGCCCCGTAATTATGTACAGACTTCACACGGGAACTAGTTAGTGAGCGCTCTCTCTGTCTCTCAGCGTGCCTGCCGGCTCTCCAACACCTCCACAGCACAGCTAGGCTACTCTGCCTTGTGTTTACTTATGTGAAATGGACGGCTGGCGGGGGGCAGCAGCGGCAGCCGGTAAGGAGATGCACACGGACACAGATGTGTTCGGGATCGTGGCGATACCGTAGGTTTATTCACAACACAGGGTCTACACGGTTGATATCAGAAATCTAAAGAAAATGCTCATTACACTCGTGATCACAACCCCTACAGTGTGTCAAGAGGGACAAGAGGGACAAAAAAGGCAATTCACCATAATAAACTCTTATTTTAGCGTGGTGTTATAGCGACATCTGGTGGCACAATGTATGCACAATGGCACAATGAATGTATGGTCCGACTTACTGTACGTCGAAATTTGGTTTCGACACATTCTCAGGAACAGATCTTCGACGTAACTCGAGGACCCCCTGTATATATCAACATATATACGTAAATATATACTCATAACAATAGTACACTCTTAACATGCTAAACAATGTGCCATTGATAAAGAATTAGTGTAATACTATGCAGGACGGATACAAGAAATTGGACAGTGAATGATCCATCGCAGCAGGTAAACAGTGGTACAATATTGTGGTGTAGTGCAAACAGCTGAGGTTGAGTTCTTGTGTAAATGAGTGTGTTACAGTCCAGAGGGCAGAGGGCTGAGGGGGTAGGTGGTGTACAGAGCCCATGTGGTGTTATCAGACAAAGAGAGCTAAAGCATCGTGTTTAGACCTAAAGCATTACGGGACACGTGTTAGTGTGGACTTTTATTGTGAAGGAAATAAAAATCATATCTCATTTGTGTTATGTGTGTGTGTGTGTGCGCGCGTGTGTGTCTGTGTGTGTGTTAGTTGTATGTGGAGTACATCGTGAAGAACCCAGTGTGTGTGTTGGGCCACAATTTGGACAGTGAACTGTTCAGCAGTCGATTGGATGCCTTCATCAGAGCTCTGCCATTCTACAGCCCCCGGGCCGCCTGATACACATACACACACGTTCATTAACACAGTTTTATTGTAGTTATTGTTTGACAATTAAAGTGATGTACAAACTGATCCTGTCTGTTGATTTTCTTTGTACGAGAACAGCGGAGTGAAAACCTCGTTCTGAGAGTTAGATCATTCTTTAATTTGGACTCACGTCATCTGTCATTTATAATATATATATATTATATTTATTATCTATATGCTATTTATAATATCATCTATAAATAAAGCTGTACAGCATTAATTATCGATGTGATGACACATTGCAATATAAATGTGGAGGATGATGCAGAGTCAGTAGCTGGATCTTTTAGACACCAGATAGAAACACAAGAAGAAGAAGAAGAAGAAGAAGAAGAAGAAGAAGAAGAAGAAGAAGCATGCACGAGCCTCTGAGGGGTCACTGATGAGCGCACAACACTCGTCCGTGTTCGGCGATCTTCGTGCTGCTGGTGCTCGCCTTCTGATTGGTCCGCCAGGCTTCGTGTCTCCGGACGTGCCTGCTCCAGAGAGTCACCTTGCTCCAGCTCCGGCTCCTGCTGCAGACCCGGTGAGAGAGCAGACCGTCTGGCCCAGAGGCACACAGGCAGCGGGTATCAGACCGGGGACTCTGCGGCCACTGTCTGTTCTGGGGGAAACATGGCGCAGGCAAAGCCCAAGACATCTTCCAAGGCCGTTAAGTTCCTTTTCGGAGGATTGGCTGGGTAGGTGCCGCTGCTAGCTGCCATGCTAATCTGCTAATGTCAAGTCACAGCTGCGTGGTTGTTTTCTATTAAAACACACGGACCGCAGTGGTCGTCTCATGTTAGCTGCTCATGCTAACGGCTTATGATGGCGTCACAGTGTAAATGTTCACGTAACGTTTGTAACCTACAGTCGCAGAACATCAGCTAAACAGTTTGACGTTCAGGTAGGTTTGTAGCATGCTAACTGTTAGCAGCCCGCTTTGATTGGTTGCCTGTGTGTCGTGACGTGTGTGGTGATCTTCGTCCAGGTTTAGGTCTTCACTTCTCCGAATGAGAAACTTTAACATGATGAACCTCAAGGCGCTCTGATGTTTGAGCAGAAACACACGTACATTACTGCATGTTGACAAACTGACAGCAGCCGCAAACAAGCTGCCACGCAATTAATATTAAGTTCAAAAACAACACCGAACCAGTGTTTAACCTGGTCCCACAGCGCCCCCTGCTGTATTTGAGTTGTCAATGCGAAGGTTTAGACCTCATTCGTCTTAAGTTGTCATGAGTGTTCTTCACCTTTCCCGAAAAGGGATGTGCACGTTAGGGCTTCACATCTGTTCTCTAAAGGTCATGACCCCCCTCATGGAGCTTAACAGTCTGTACAGGGTGTAACATCCTTTGACCTACACCCTAAGCAAGGGTGAAGACGAACTAACAAAATATCAAAATAATGTTTCATTATAAAGTGATATGAAGTGAAGTATGTGGATTATGAAATGAGACAACACAGTGTGAATGGGCCCCAACATTTCCACCTCATTTATTTAATGTGTGTGTATTAGTGTCTGTCTGTGTATAATCTCACCTTCTCTACTATGTAGTATTGTTCTGCGTTGTGTAGCATTGTCCTTCTCTGTGTAGTACTCTGCGCGGTACTGTGTAGTACTGTCTTTCTCTCTGTGGTAAGTCCTGTATCCCACAGGTCGACTACAGAGGTTGATGATGTTGGACCATGTTGTTGACAGGTTCTTGTTTTAATTAATAACAGCAAACTAAATGTGCAACAGCTGCATCGACTGAATCAGTAGTAACCGATAATGTGACATATCTGTTGTATTGACCAAGAACACACAACAGAGTAAAAAACCTGTCTGTCTCTCTGAGGCCACGTTGAAATGGCAAGCAAGCCACCGTATCACCTCACTGTCACCTGCTGAACTGCTCCCCTGTCTCTCTGCAGAGGGACTGGTCCTGTGGTGTAGTGAAGTTAGTCTGCCTGGAATATCTGAAGAATAACTTTGGTTCTGTTTCTTTGTCCGTACGTGTCTGTGCAGAATGGGTGCGACTGTCTTTGTGCAGCCATTGGACCTGGTGAAGAACAGGATGCAGCTGAGTGGTCAGGGAACGAAGGCTCGTGAATATAAAACCAGCTTCCATGCTCTGGTCTCCATCCTGAGGAATGAAGGAATCGGAGGCATCTACACCGGGTAGCTATTGCTTCAATAATATGTCACTTTATTTATGAAGAAGAAGAAGCACCGTTTCTTATTTGCGTTTTACAATGTACTTCTTCAACCCTTAGACAAAAGTGTATTTGTCAGTTTGTCAGCAGGTCTGTTGCGTCAGGCGACGTACACAACGACTCGTTTAGGGATCTACACCATCCTCTTTGAGAAAATGACCGGAGCTGACGGACGACCGCCAAACTTCTTCCTCAAGGTTTGAAACTGTGGAGAGATTTATATAAAACTAAAACAATTTTGTGGTGGAGTATTCAGCTCAGAAAACAACTGACTATAAAAAAAAAAGCAGCTGAAGTGAAAATGAACAGTGCTCCCCCTGCAGGCTCTGATTGGTATGACAGCTGGAGCGACAGGAGCGTTTGTGGGGACACCAGCAGAGGTGGCTCTGATCAGGATGACAGCTGATGGACGGTGAGAGAACTGTGTTTCAGATGACTCTGTCCCGACACTGCCATGTTGTTTGACACGCTGTCTGTTCTCAGTCTTCCTCCAGACCAGAGGAGAGGTTACAGCAACGTCTTCAACGCTCTCGCTCGGATCACCAGAGAGGAAGGAGTCACCACGCTGTGGAGGGTGAGTCTGGTCGTTTAATGACATCATACCTTCAAAACTACTTTTGTAATGATAAGGTCTGCAGTCTCACTTGTTATGGGTACAAATGTAAGGGAATCATTATTGTGTCTCTACATGAAACAGGGTAAATATGTTTACACTTGCTAAAATCATGTGATGAAGACATTAATGTGTTGCTCTCCGTGTATCAGGGTTGTCTTCCCACCATGGCTCGAGCAATTGTGGTGAACGCAGCTCAGCTTGCATCCTACTCTCAGTCTAAACAGGCGCTGTTAGATTCAGGTGCAGAGGAATAAGACCAAGATCACACTTCAGCACATTTCATCACACGTCAACACACTTTAAATACACTTCAACAGTTTATCACACTTTAAACACATTTCCACTCAAGCTTACATGTAACCTGCTGTGTGTGTGTGTGTGTGTGTGTGTGTGTGTGTGTGTGTGTCAACAGGTTACTTTGGGGATGATATACTGTGTCATTTCTGTGCCAGTATGATCAGCGGTCTGGTTACCACAGCAGCCTCGATGCCTGTTGACATTGTGAAGACAAGGTGAGGTGCCTTGTGGATGAACTGGACTGTGTTGTGTTTGTTGATTTTGTTGATTTATTTATTTCCTGATTGATTCCTGTCAGGATTCAGAACATGAGGATGATTGACGGGAAGCCGGAGTATAGAAACGGTTTGGTGAGTTCATCTTCACCAGTGGTGTATCAGGTGTTTTACAGTGTAAACTGAGCGTTCACTTTGCTTATCTTCCATATTATTGATCACATGTTGGTGGAGTCGCTTCACGTGTTCGGTCAGAGTCCCCTGTTGACATATTGATTCTTTGAATATTATGGCATGAATATTTAACAGGAGGCTTATCCTGAAATGTGATACTTTTACTTTTACTCTAAATGGTTATTTTACAGAGTGAAATATTTATTCATTCATTTCGGTTATATGACTGAATGTGTAATTGCTGTGTCTTGTGTGTCTGTCAGGAGGTGTTGGTGCGAGTTGTGGGTAGAGAGGGTTTCTTCTCTCTGTGGAAAGGTTTCACTCCGTATTACGCTCGCCTCGGACCTCATACTGTCCTCACCTTTATCTTTCTGGAGCAGATGAACCGCCTCTATAAGACCTACATCCTCGACCGCTAAGGCACCACACACACAACGAACGCACAAGGACTACAGCCACATCTCATCATGTGTCAGTCAGATTCTCAAGCCTCCAATACAGTGTCAGAATTTAAAGGAGCGGCGCAACATTTAGAAAGTCCCGCTAGTCTTAAAGTAGAAATGATTGTTTTTCCTAAATGGTGTACTGTTCCTTTAAAATAAAAAGCACACAGAGATGGCTACCACCCTACATGACACACACTGCCAGCAATTATAATAAACCATGGTGAGAATCAGTGTTAAAACAGGAGTGCACACAGTTACAGATGAACACACATACACACAACTCACTCACACTGTATTTTAATTAAAATTCTTTTTTATAAAGAATTGCGTGTAAAATAAATGTAGTTCAAGCATTTAGTGATGTTGTCTTTAATAAATAAAGACAATTCACTAAGAAGTCTTATGTATACAATTATTCCCCACCCCTGAACAACACACAGCATCAGGGGATTTATTGCTAACCATGGTGACCTGCAGGTATCTGGATGGAGCAGATGATAATGTGTTGTTTTGTCTGAATAAAACCTTGCCTGCTCACCTTCATTGCTCTTTCTTTTTCAAACTATATGACTTCTGCTTCGTTCTTTTCTTTCAACCCCAAATATTTGTTTAGCTTGTTTTTATAATTATGTGTTTTATTGTGTTTTCTTAAACAACATCACACACTGGGTCCTCATGTTGTAACCTTGTGTGTCCAGCAGAGGGAGCGCTAGGGTGCTGCTTGCGTTCAGCTTTACAACACGTGACCAAAATTTTGTCGTCTATTTAAAAGTGACTTTATCAGCATGTGTGGTTTCTGTGCTCCATTGGTAATAATGTTGTGAAAAGTGTATGTGTGTGTGTGTGTGTGTTTGAGATCTTCTACAGGAAGTAGGTTTTAGTGACAGGAAGTGGGTGTGGTCTTGATTTAAAATTTCTGTGTCGAATTTGAGAACTTCTCATTATTTGTGTCAACATGCCGTTAGAGTTCAGTTTTGTTTGTTTTTTTTTCAGTTACACATTCATTTTCTCTGTTTTGCCATATAAGGACAGACGCGCGCGCGCACACACACACACACACACACACACTATATTCATGAACCTGCAGTAAAATGCAGCACCACTTCCTCTTAACTCACTTGTTTCAGCGTCTTTTGTTTTGACTCAGAAGTCGACACAGAGGAAGTGTGTTTGTTTCCACACGGACTCTGACTTCCTGCTTCTCTGCTCATCAGTGTTCAGCGTTAACTTCCATAAATGGCAGCTGAATGAAGGTGACCCTGACTGGAAACTGGGTCACCACCTTCTTCTCAAAAGCACCGCCATTATTAAACTTTGTTCTGAGACTTCGGACTGAGACCTGAACACACACGTTGACCTGATGTAGTATGATGTCATTGTCTCAACAAAAAAACCCTTCTTCAATCCATTAAGGAGCAGTACTGAGGTGTAAACACTTATAGTTTGTCCTGGTTGCTGTTGAACTAAAAATTAAACAAAATATGAATGAGGTTGGATTTGAGTTACTACTTCCTCTCTCTCTCTCTCTGTGCGTGTGTGTGTGTGTGTGTGTTTGTGTGTGTGTGTGTGTTTTCCCCAGGGCTATGCATACTGTTGATGGTGGCGTGTATAAACTTGTCTGTCTGAACCAACCACATACCCCTTTCTCCTGCTCCCTCTCTCTTCCAGTCTCACGTTCACACAGAAGAAAAGCGACCCCTTTGCATGTTTTAAATTCTTTGAAAAACTGCCCTGGGGTCAAAGGTCTCGGGCCTTGCCTGCTCTGTCCTGACTGACCACCTATGTGTATAGTTATTGTGTTAATGTGTGCAGGCAGCAGCCATTACACTGAGCAGAGGGATCTGTCAGGTATCTGTGTTTTTCCCTGTTAAAGGGTTATTCTGTAGTAATTCTTCACCCTTGTTGAGTGTGGAGGTCAGAGGATGTTGCATCCTGGTCAGACTGTTAAGACCTATGAGGCAAACTGTGATTTGTGAACGTGGACTAAACAGATAATATTTGATGGATAGATTTTTATGTATGGAGAATAGTAGCTGTACCTGTGTGTAAGTCCTTATCCCCACATAGAACAACAACAGATAGACACACATACATAGACACATTAAAGAGTCTAGAAACTATAGTCCTCACAGAGACACAACAACATGCAATGCACACACAGACACACACACACACACACACACACACACAGCTGGCTGGGAATCATCCATTCAGTCTGTATGAACTGGGAAACTGTTTATTTGCTTCTTCAGTTCACTGCACCTTATTGTTCATTTGTATTATAGCTTCTTTATCACTAGTCCTAATTGTGTGTGTTTTTTTTGTATACATTTATTATGTTGCTTTTCTCTTTTTATATTTTGATCTTGTTAATAGTAATACTTTTCTGCCTTGCTGTTGCTGCACTGTCATTTCCCAGTTTGACTGCAGTACTGTGTACAGTGTAGGGAAGATTACCTTGGAAATGTAATTGGTTACAATTACAAGTTACCCTGTTGAAAATGTAATAGTAGTGTAACTATTTCAGTTACTTTTTTAACGTAATGTAACTAATTACATTTGATTACATTTTAATTACTTTTCTTAATTTTGAATGAATGCTCTCAACTGATAAACCATTTTCACGTTTTAAGACCTGATAGTGTGACCCTTACAGCAGTACTACATAAAGACAATATAATAAGACTCCACAACACTGAACTTCAGCAACAGCTGTTTTCAGTACAATACAGTACATTTTTTTACATTTAACCAAAATGTTTGGGTCTTTGTCTGCTGTCTGTTCGAAGTGGTTTTTAAATTTCCAACTCACGAACATATTCTTCGCCTCCGACATTGTTGCTGAGCAACGGCGCTCAGCTAGCAAGTCAGTTGAGTCTAGCGGCAGAGTGGCACATGACCAGAGAGAGCCAATCACAAGCGTCGGTATCTAACTTGCGGCTTTAGAAGGAGGAAGTTGAAAACGAGTTGATAAAGCCGAGCTTTTGCGGCGATTTTTCAAATGTAACTATGATTGTAATCATGGAAATTTCCAAAAGCAACTGTCATTTAATGACATACTTCTAATACTACTAGTATTACTGCTTCTGCTACTACATCTAATAGTACTGCCAAAAATACTGCTAATACTAGCACAATTGGTGCAACTACTATTACCATGAATTATACCTCTAATACGAATAAAACTATCAACACTGGTAATGCTGCTACTATTGGCAAGTACTACTAGTACTGCTCCTGCAGCTACAACAGCAGTTCTTTCAAAGCATTCAGCCATGAGTAATGGATGTGTAGTATACGTCCATGTGGCAGTACTTTGAAGCTTCTCTGTTTTTTAACAGGACAGACCAAGTTCTAACATGTCAATCAGACTCTCTATCACCTGATGTCCACAGGTCTCAACTAGCTCAGGTATGTGTGTGTGTGTGTGTGTGTGTGTGTGTGTGTGTGTGTGTGTGTGTGTGTGTGTGTAAACTCATCTGTATGGATGCTGTGACTCCTTCCCATGGAGCAGCCATATTAGTCCTGGTCAGAGCTGAACTCCAGTTCCCAGAATGCTTTGCTTTGTAAAGACTGTTGTGTGGTGACTGTGTCCTCTGAGTGAATCATAAGACATAGCAAGACCATAGCAGAGACACAAGTGTCCACACACAGACGTATGTTGTCTCACTGGCCGTCCATGGCAGCTTTTAGTCACATGATCGGAACCAGGTTCAGAGGAAGTGTTTTGTGTTTTCATTCAGCTCAGCTGAGAGAGAGAGAGACATTAACAACAATTGTAGAATGAACATGTCTGTGTGTGTGTGTGTGTGTGTGTGTGTGCGTGTGTGTCTGTGTGTGTGCGTGTGTGTGTGTGAGTGTGCTGCATCTGCATAGTTTCACATATGCTGACTGAATACACTTCCTTATTCTGTACTTCCCAGGTGAGAGAGTGTGGGCGAGAGACAGTGAGTGACAGTGAGAGAGGGAGGAAACTGCCTGCAGGCTGGGAGTGGTCTCATGTATATAAACCCACTCGTCTTCCTCCTTCTGCGTCAGACTCTCTCTCCCTCTCTCTCTCTCTCTCTTCATACCTGAGACTCGACCTGACAGGTAAGCTGACGTGGTCTGAATTATTGAATACTGATTAGTGATTGACTCTGTCCAGGTTCTTCACACATTGAAGAGTTTGTGTGTCTGTTGTGTTATTGGCAGGATGTCGTGGGATGGATATGTCGCTAACCTGATGTTGCCGGACAAAGGTGTGTCGTTTGTCACAGAGGCCGCAATCTGTGGGTTAGAGTGTCGCACTGTGTGGGCCAGCTCACCTGGCCTGAAGAACATCATGGTAAACACACACACACAGACACACACACACACACACACACAGACACACACACACCTTCTTCATGTGTCTGTGACATTTCCACTGTAAAAAGTCATTGTGTCACTTCCTGTGTCTTAATGTGAAATGACTGAAACATCTTTTCTTGTTGGCGTTTGACTGATGGCGACGCAGGACATTAGCGAACATTGCTATTTTCATTCTTGAAAGTCCTTGTCTCTGCATCATGTGACACCACGAACACAGCTTTCACCCCATTGGCTGAGTTTTGTCCCTTTAGAAAATGTTCCTTGAGTTCTCCTGCTGATATGAACAGGTTTCTGCTGCTCTTTGCTTTCTTGCGTTTTGGGCATGTTCAACCAGTTGCTGCTGGTTCCCACTCTGTCAGCGCAGGCGGGCGGAGCTGCTGCTGCGTTCAGGTGCTGCAGGAAATTGAAGCAGATGGTGCAGGTTTGCAGGGAGACGCAGTCCTGAGGTAGATATGTGAACTTCTGACTCGTTTCAGCACATTGGCTCTCAATAACCAACGGCAGGAGAACCTGACTGTAGCTTGTCAAGTCTGAGCTCAGACTGAAATTAATTGGCGGAACCAACCCTTTATCCAGCGTTAAAATAAACTGTTGGTCTTTTAAAAACAAACGTAACTTCACAGATTGATGCCGTGGGCTAAATTTGAAACCTAATCTTTGTGTTTTAGTGGAAACACAAAGTCTGAGGTGAGAACTTCGGTGTTTGACGTCCAGATTCACTTCACCACCGCAGGTGTGTTCTGAATTCTGACACGCGTGTCATCGTGTTAATAAAGGCGAGTTGGGTTCAGGTATGGAGCTATAGCTCGTGTACGTGTTCTGCAGCTCGGTCAGAAACATCACTTTTCTCTCCGAGCAGCCGTTGTGCGTCATTTCCTGGCGCTTCTGTGGTTTTTGTTGCTGCAGGCTGAGTGTTGGTTCAACTGCCTTATAAGGACATAATGTTGAAAAGAGCGGCAAATACAGGAAGTGGAGAAGATCACTTCTCGTTCTCGGTGTGTTTGTGAGGGTGGAGAAGCTTAAAGGCGGTGCTAACAGTTACACAATGTATGCATTAAAGGTGTGTGTCAGAAGCACACACACCCACCCGCATGCTCTGTTTGTGTGTTTATTTGTTTACAACCAGAATCTGTATGAACTAAACTGGTTGTGTCCCGGGTACAAAAATGATGGTGGTCCTCACAAAGAGGAGAAACAAGCGCACCGACACACTGCATGGTACCTAGCCCACTTCACACTCTTCACTGTGATTGGCTGGTTTTCAGGTAATGGTTGTGCCTGTGCAGGTCGTCAGTGTGTGCATGTGGCTGTCCTGTCTTGACTTGTCCTCCACACATTCTTCTCTTCTCCTCTGCTGCTTAGTGCAGAGTCTGTTTCAGCAACAATCATTCAGGCTGTCTTTTATTTTGAAAACCACATAGTTGTCACAGCGTCACAAGACACAACCGTGTAAAAAAAACGACCAGTTACATTTCCTGTCGATTGTTGATTGATTAAAGTTCACTTTTTAAACGAGCTCTTTCATTTCATTATTCAAATCGTGTGTAATTGCATAATTGGTTGAAGCGGATGCATTTTCATGTCATTATTAAACAATAAGAAATGTCAGACATCTTTATTAAACATGTACATCTAATGTACAAACTGAATTGAAGACAGAGGTGCGATGTAGTTTCCATAACAGCTCACAGATCAGTGGAGTGACGGCTGCAGCTCAGAGACACACTGTCATGTTCTGTCAGTGTGAGTCAGCTGACACAGTTGAACCAGACAAACCAGTCCAGTGGAATTCTGAGAATCCTGACACAACAGAGACGCCATCTTTAACACCAGCCGCCCTCAGGCCCCTGGCCGACACCACGTCTGGACTCATGAGGGACAAACAGTGTCTTTATCTGCTAACAAAACTCAATCAAACACTTTAACTTTAACACGTTGTCTTAAATTGGTTTAAAAGCGGCACATTTCCACTGTTTCCCCATTTGACTGACAAAGTAATGGAGGTCAGGTCATATTTGTGGCGCGGCCCTTCACTGAATGTGTGGCGGACAAAAATGAGCAGACATTTTTATTTACTGAAAAAAATCACTGTATAATGAAATGTATCAAGTTTTCGTTGACTGTTTCTCAGTTTTTACAGTGAGGAAACAAGCGTTTGATTTGGAATGTGCAGAAATGATGTGGGGACTTGTTTTTCTGTGCTTCAGGCCAGATGTGACTATAACCGTCTGTCTCTGTCTGTCTCACCCTCAGCCGGACGAGATCAAGAGGCTGGCTGGCGACAGGTCGGACTTTGGACAAAGCGGTCCGTTCATCGGGGGCGTAAAGTGCAGGTTGCTCACAGATTACATGGATGATGAAAAGGCTCTCTGCCTGAATTTGAAATCTGTCGCAGACGCTGGGGGAAACGCCTACAGTATGTGTGTTGGCAAGAGCCACAAAGGTAACAACAACAGTCTGAACGGTTGTGCCTAAATGACATGTTTTATCCTGAAGTATTGTCGGCGCTTGTGATGCTACAGTGACTTCCTGCACGTGGCAGTGACTTCCTGCACGTGGCAGGAAGTCACTGCAGCAACGTAAACACATGCAACTCGACGTGTGTTTGCAAACATGACAACCTTAGTTTCTGGTTGATGACTCAAACGATATGTTAGCATGTTAGCATGTTAGCATGCGCCAGGTGTTTTTATTTAGATCAAACATTTACAATGTCTCTGTCTCCACAGCTCTGATCATCTTGAAGGGAACCAAAGAGTGTAATGGAGGACAGCTCTCCACCAAGGTGTTCGACATGGTTACTTTCCTGCGAAATAACAAGATGTAATAAGAGCTGGCCATCATCCCTGACTGGACCCATCACTCTGATGGCTGCCACCTTCGCTCCCCCTCCCCCCACCCCCACCCCCCGCATAGTAACCCGAGAAAATAGTCCTCATTCTGCTCATTTACATTTTGATGATTTGACCTTTTCTGTCATCAGGGAAAAGTAAAGCGTTTAAAAGGTGGGTGTGAACAAGTGAGAAATGTGACCACTCAATGAATTGTGTGTGTTCACACCTGAGCTGAGCTGACAGCACATCTGTGTTGGTGCTGTGGGTTGAAGCAGGAAGGCAGTGTTACTTTTTTACAATGAAAATGGGCCTTTGTTCAATCACAGCCCAGGAAAGAAAAAAAACCACACATCTGAAAAATAAAGAGCCACATGTATCTTTATTACAACGTCTCTGTCACGCTCTCTTTTCTACCTTCACGTGTGTGTGCGTGTGTGCGTGTGTGAGTGTGCGTGTGTGTGTGCGTGTGTGTGTGCGTGTGTGTGTGTGTGTGTGAGAGAGAGAGAGAGAGAGAGAGAGAGAGAGACATATTGCTATCATAGCACTAATGGTACCATGACTAATACGTACTATGATTTTTAGTACTGGTACATGTACATTTAGTAAATGACTATAGCTCCAATGTCAAATTATACTATAGTAACTACAATTACATCTACTACTACATGGAATAGTACTGCCAATAATACTGCTACTACTGGCACAGTTGGTGCAACTACTATTACTAATACAACTATGAACACTGGTAATGCTTCTACTATGACAAGTACTTACTGGAAAAAAAAACTGATTTCTATCTGTAATAATTACTTTATACAATTATTCTACAAAAAAATGTGAATTCAGCGTTTTTCCTTTATCAATCTAGAAGAGGAAGAAAGAAGAAACACCTTTAGTAGTCTCTCACGGGGAAATACATTTTCTGCATTCCACAGTACAATGCAAACAGTTAATAGAAACAGCATGCACCTGCTGAGCGGGAGGCTACATCAGAAGGAGCGTCTGGGGAGCAAGTTTGGGGGGTTAAAGGCCTTGCTCAAGGGCCCATGGTGGTGGATGGCAGTGGACAGATGGCGGCAGCGCCTCTCCCATTTTCAGCCAATCCGGGATATAAACCAGCAACCTCACGTTCCCAAGCTTGTTGGCAGGCCTGGTCTGGGATGGTGGCGCATCAACCAAATCTCTGGCCGAGCTGGAATTCGAACCAGCAACCTCTGGGTCCCAATCCTCTAGGCCAGAGGTCTTCAACAGGGGGTCCGCGACCCCTAGGGGGTCCGCAGAGGTACTGCAGGGGGGTCGCAAAAGTTTTGCACTATAGGACCAGTTTAATATAAAACACAATTTTATACATGAGTAGGGGGTCCCTGCTCCATCTCTCCGTCAGTTTGGGGATCCTTGGCCTGGAAAACGTTGAAGACCCCTGCTCTAGGCTCTTCGACATCACCTCCCCAATCAACCAATCAAGTTGTATTCGTGTAGCCTATAATTGCAATTATGTCTCATAGGGCTGCTGTGGAATCATCTCGCACACGTGGCAGAGGTCAGAGGATGTCGGACCCTGTACACGTTGTTAAAGCCCTCGTAGCCCTTTTTGTGAATATGGGCGATTTAAATAAAGAGAGACAGTGAGTGACAGTGAGAGAGGGAGGAAACTGCCTGCAGGCTGGGAGTGGTCTCATGTATATAAACCCACTCGTCTTCCTCCTTCTGCGTCAGACTCTCTCTCCCTCTCTCTCTCTCTCTCTCTCTCTCTCTCTCTCTTCATACCTGAGACTCGACCTGACAGGTAAGCTGACGTGGTCTGAATTATTGAATACTGATTAGTGATTGACTCTGTCCAGGTTCTTCACACATTGAAGAGTTTGTGTGTCTGTTGTGTTATTGGCAGGATGTCGTGGGATGGATATGTCACTAACCTGATGTCGCCGGACAAAGGTGTGTTGTGTGTCACAGAGGCCGCAATCTGTGGGTTAGAGTGTCGCACTGTGTGGGCCAGCTCACCTGGCCTGAAGAACATCATGGTAAACACACACACACAGACACACACACACACACACACACAGACACACACACACCTTCTTCATGTGTCTGTGACATTTCCACTGTAAAAAGTCATTGTGTCACTTCCTGTGTCTTAATGTGAAATGACTGAAACATCTTTTCTTGTTGGCGTTTGACTGATGGCGACGCAGGACATTAGCGAACATTGCTATTTTCATTCTTGAAAGTCCTTGTCTCTGCATCATGTGACACCACGAACACAGCTTTCACCCCATTGGCTGAGTTTTGTCCCTTTAGAAAATGTTCCTTGAGTTCTCCTGCTGATATGAACAGGTTTCTGCTGCTCTTTGCTTTCTTGCCTTTTGGGCATGTTCAACCAGTTGCTGCTGGTTCCCACTCTGTCAGCGCAGGCGGGCGGAGCTGCTGCTGCGTTCAGGTGCTGCAGGAGATTGAAGCAGATGGTGCAGGTTTGCAGGGAGACGCAGTCCTGAGGTAGATATGTGAACTTCTGACTCGTTTCAGCACATTGGCTCTCAATAACCAACGGCAGGAGAACCTGACTGTAGCTTGTCAAGTCTGAGCTCAGACTGAAATTAATTGGCGGAACCAACCCTTTATCCAGCGTTAAAATAAACCGTTCTTTATCAATCTAGAAGAGGAATTCGAACCAGCAAACTCTGGGTCCCAATCCTCTAGGCCAGGGGTCTCAAACTCAATTTACCCGGGGGCCGCTGGAGGTAGAGTCTGGGTGAGGCTGGGCCGCATCAGGTTTTTCACAAGAAAAGCTCTTACAAAAACATTCCAATGTTATCAAATGTCTTTATTTTTTTTAACACAAAATTCAGACTGGACGCCGAAGCGCGTTGTTACCTTTAGACCCCCTCTCACTCCGAACCGTAGTTGGGAGCTGGTCTACTATTTGGCTCGTTTAAGGTAATTATCGTCATCGGGTCCAGGCTAAAGTTTTTAAGAAGGACAGGGAAGTGGTGTCTCTTTTGTGACTCGAACGCACCTTTTTAATAGTATCCTTACTGATACGGTGCAACACAACACAGGGCCTTATACCATGGACTTTAAGGCTGCTGCCGGCTGACACACCAACACCGGGGGCCTCTTCCATAAAGCAGGATTACCAAATAAACCAGGCTTATTTCGTTAGTCTGGCTTATTTTAGAGTGGATTTGGTTCCATAAAGCAAGCTTAGCATAGTTCAAACTAAGTTACCACGGCAACTTATGCCGGCAAACTAGCCTGGTCCGGACCAGGCTAAATGTCAGGCTTAGCCTGAGTCACCGCTTAACAGTGACACTTATCTGAAAGAAAAGAGAAAAGCCAAAGAAAAGAAGTGCGTTTTTAAGCGTTTTTTAAAAACAGGAAGATCACCATCAATAAAATATTAAATAAAATACATCATGAAACACTGTTTTAAAGACGATGTATTGGTTACATTTAAAATATTAAATATTACAATTAAAATAACCCAATTCATGCCATTTGATCCGTAGGCTTTTCCAGACAATCATTTATATGAGAGATACAGATTC
>JAFBJQ010001022.1:377855-462855 GCA_016785345.1 Trinectes maculatus
GTGTTCTCAGTATTTTAGCCCTTGTACTGGGGGGCATAGTTTGTGAGGATGCCCCCCCCCTTCCGTCCTCTCAATAACAGGACAACGTATTCAATTGGAGTGCCAGCTCCTCCGCTGGCGTGAATTCAGCTGGTGGTGCCCCCCCATACCCCCCCCCCCGTGTCCGTCATATCGTTTTTTTTCACATCTGTAAAAAAAACACCATTGGATTGGAATTAGTGCAGATGATATCCAAGTGTAAATATGCTCGTGGACATACATACCACTCTGAACAATGTTTATATATATTTTTAAATTTATTAACTTGCTGCGACGTCCGACACCCCCCCCACCCCACCCCCCGCACACCACCCCCCACAGGTGCTGTTTAATAGTAAAAAGTTTAATGTTAGGACTGACAGCCTGTATGTTTTGTTATACATTATATATATAAATTGTGTATTATGTCCATGCTTTAACTGAGTGGTATTTATTTAATGGCAACTTAACTTACGCATTTAATCGATCGGCAGTTTCCTGTCGGTCTTTCTCTCTGAGCTTATGTACTGCTGCATTTGACATGGTAGATCATGATATATCCATCTCCCACCTAGGGCACTCTGTTTTTCTGTCTGCCTGGATGGATCGGTATCCCCCTCGGCACCTCTTCCTTGTGGTGTTGCCCAAGGGTCCATTCTGGGGCCTACACTTTTTTCTTAGAAAATATAAAATCTCTTTCCATTGCTATGCAGATGATACACTAATTTACATGCCAGTAAAACATAATAATGTCCACTCTTTTAAACATTTACTAGACTGTCTAGAGGACATCAAAGCCTGGATGGCTCTAAACTTCTTAAATTTTAATGAAAATAAAACTGAGTTCCGAGTCTTTTGGCCCAGTTCAGCCGGTGATGCATATGAAGATCTAGGCCCTGTTGAACCTAATGTCAAAGACTCTGCAAAAAATCTTGGTGTCATTCTAGACTGTAACTTTAAAATGGAGAAACAAATTAATACAGTTGTAAAATCTAGCTTTTTCCAATTAAGGCTTTTATCCAAGGTCAAACCCTTCATATTATTCAAAAACTTTGAGAAGGTGATACATGCCTTTTTTCCTCCCGCCTAGACTACGTGATGCCTCTAGTTCAGAGTGCTGCAGCCTGCCTTCTAAGCAGAACACGAAGGTGGGAGCATATTACACCTGTGCTTGCAGCCCTTCACTGGCTCCCTGTCCGTTACAGGATCAACTTAAATTATTTTATTTGTTTTCAAATCGTTACATGGTCTAGCACCTTCCCACATATCAGGTCTGCTAAAAGTTCACACACCATCTAGGGCTCTTAGGTCTGCCGACCAACTCCACTCATCCCTCTAGGCCAAAAAGCAGAGGTGACCGGCCTTTGCACTCGTTGCTCTTAAGCTTTGGAACGAGCTGCCACTGTACATACACCTGGATGTCTCCTTGGCTGTTTTTAAATCTCACCTCAAAACCCATTTTTACGTCCTGGCATTCAATACTGCGTGAGTGTCTAATTTATTTATCTGTATTTATTGTCATGCTTACTTTTTGTTGTCCTTTCTCTTTGTCTACCAAGTCTTATTACATTCCTTGTCCAGCTGTTGTTGTTTTTAAGGTGCTTTATAAATAAACGTGATTTGACTTGACTTGAAGGTAATGTACGGAATATTTGTGGCATAGCCCTTTAATGAATATGTGTTTGACGAAAATGAGCACAGACCTTTTTGTTTATTGAAAAAGAAGAAGAAACACACGCACATGTGGAGCAGTGGGCTGCCCCACAAGGTGCGAATCTGGGGTTAAGGGCCTTGCTCAAGGGCCAAAGGTGGTGGATGGCAGTGGACAAATGGTGACGCCTCTCCCGATTTCTCTGCCAATCCGGGGTATAAACTGGCAACCTCGCATTCCCAAGCTTGATCGTGGCCCGGGTCTGGAATGGTGCTGCATCATCCAAGTCTTCAGCTGAGCTAAGGTCTGAACCGGTGACTTGGTCCCAAGCCCGATCCTCCAGCCTCTTCGCCAACACCTCCCCAAAATCACTGTATAATGAAATTTCTAATCAGGTTTACGTCCTCTGTTTTTTTAAATGTTTACAGTGAAGAAACAAGCGTTTGATTTGGAATGTGCAGAAATGATGTGGTGACTTGTTTTTCTGTTCTTCAGGCCAGATGTGACTATAACCGTCTGTCTCTGTCTGTCTCACCCTCAGCCGGACGAGATCAAGAGGCTGGCTGGCGACAGGTCGGACTTTGGAGATAATGGTCCTGTCATCGGGGGCATGAAGTGCAGGTTGCTCAGAGATGATGAAAAGTGCCTGCATTTGAAAACTGTCGCAGACGCTGAGGGAAACTCCAACTGTGTGTGTGTTGGCAAGAGCCACAAAGGTAACAACAACAGTCTGAACGGTTGTGCCTAAATGACATGTTTGAAGTATTGTCGGCGCTTGTGATGCTGCAATGACTTCCTGCACGTGGCAGGAAGTCACTGCAGCAACGTAAACACATGCAACTTGACGTGTGTTTGCAAACATGACAACCTTAGTTGCTGGTTGATGACTCAAACAATATGTTAGCATGCGCTAGGTTTTTTTTATTTAAATCAACCATTTACGATGTCTCCACAGCTCTGATCATTGCTAAAGGAACCAGTGGTAAATTTCAAAGCCTCGTCGACAGGGTCATTCGCCTGGTTGAACACCTGCAAGGCAGCCAAATGTAACAGGAGCTGGTCCTCATGAGTGGACCCACCGTGAGTGGATCCACCATGAGTGGACCCACCACTCAAGATGGCTGCCACCTCCTGACCTCTGTGTTGGTGCTGTGGTTTGAAGCAGGAAGGCAGTGATACTTTTTGTTCAATCACAGCCCAGTGAAGGAAAACAACACATCTGAAAAATAAAGACCCACACGTATCTTTATTACAACAGTGTCTCTCTGTAACACCACAACTGTTGCTACAGTACAGTTACCATGTTGATGAGCAGTGTGTGCAAACACAAGAGGATATTTTGTGTCCCACATTCAACAACGCTACATTTAACATAATACACTATGATTAAATGTTGAATATAGAAGAGTGTATTTAAAATGAGACTCCCCCACAGCCTAACAAGTCATGTGCAGTTATATTTAGCTGGCAGTAAAGGCTGCACACTTGACAGGCGAGTGTGTGTGTGTGTGTGTGTGTGTGTGTGTGTGTGTGTGTGTGTGTGTGTGTGTGTGTGTGTGTGTGTGTGTGTGTGTGTGTATGTTGGGGTTACTGCCCTTTACAGTGAATGCTGAGCAGGTCTCATATTTCCCATTTTAATGAACTTTGACCTTCTCTGTGTGAGTTAGGGACCATCACACTTATTCATACCACTCACCACATTAGTACAACACGTCAGAACTCACATATGTGAAATAATGTGGCTTCTTTGATTTCACACTAAAAGTCACATTTAACACAAAGATCTGTGACATGATCCTAACAGAAACACATTTCCTCATTGTTAGAATCATCATCCAACCACGACAGTGTGCGAAATGACACCATGGGGACACAACACAACAACAAACACCAGTGTTAACAGAATGACTGTGTTGTCTTTCACTTACACCCGTTACACCTGTGTCAGCTCAGGTTTTTCTGTTTGCTGAGGTCTTGTCTTATGCAGACGCTCCCTGCTTCTCCACCCAGCCTCCTCCCCCGTCAGGGAGCGTCTATAAAAGCCCTGCAGCGAGACAAACGCACACTCTCCACGTCAGTTGGACAGTCAGACAGTCAGACAGACAGCACAGACGACACCCTCTTTCTTCTCAACAACACGACTGACCAGGTAGGCTGCAACCCGGAGCTCTTGCCTGTGGTTGGTCAGTTTGTTCTCACACTGTGTCCTGTTTGTTTTTCGGGTTCTTGTTCTGGTTTTGAATCTGTCCCTTGTCCTGTGACCTGACAAACCTGATTCACGTCCCACTCTGTGAAAGTCTGTTCAGCTCTCAGCAGGTTCAGAGAAACTCTCATACGTCACGTTCAGTCTGACACGAGAAGCTTCAGGGCTCCGACGTTCAGCAGCCTGAAGGTCAAAGGGTTGAAAAACAGATCTGAACGAGTCCGACGACACAAACAGCCGAGGAACAAAGTCCAGACAGAGACACAAGTCTCATCTGTGTCTGGACAGACTGGAGCACCCAGCTGTCCACCCTGTATTCAGTCGAGTAGAACCTTCACCAACAAGACAACACCACAACAACTTTAATGAAAGAATTTAGTAGAAAAACAGAAGGTGAAAATAAGTGAATCACCTTGTCATAAGAAACAATTCACATGTCCTTATCCTTTAGTTCAAAGAGCTGAGAGCTGGATCAGGCCTGTCCCAGACCCCTGAGTGGGTCTGGACTCTGAAGACAGGGACCAGACCTCGATTCAGAACGGGGACTCGACGTGACCACTCACATCGCTATCTGTCCATATTCACACTTTTCTGTTCGCACACACGAGATTTTCAGGATAAGTTCACCGTGTGGATCGGGAGCTAATACAGAACAATAACACTGTACTACAGCTACTTTAGATACTTTGAGTACTGACGGTACTAGGAAATACTGTTTTAGCAGTATTATTATCAATATTGTTGTATTAGCAGTTGTAGTCCTGTTAACATTAGCAGTAGCTTTAGCAGTACTCGTGTTAGCAGTAGTAGTGTTAGCAGTAGTAGTGTTAGCAATAGCGCGACAGCTAACACCAACTCTGCTAACCCTGCAGATACTATCAATTTACTGCGGCTGTTAATTTAAGTGATAATAGTACTGCAGCTTCCACAATACACAAATATAACTACAAATCTTAATTAATTTGATTAGTTTTAAGACATTTTGTACCAGCAGTGCTAAAAGTAGCAGCTGATCAGCTGCCTGTGTTTTAGTTTACAGTGTGTTGATGTCATTTGTTGATTTATTTATTGATAATAATTATGTAAGTGACAGTGAATGACCCCAGTGTACCTCTCTACAGTATGAGTCTTCTCACACATACACACACACACACACACACACACACACGCACACACACACACACACACACACACACACACACACACACACACTCACTGAGACGTGATATCAGTTCACAGTCACAGATTCCTCTTCAAATGTCAAGAACATTAATAAGTGTGTGTATGTGTGTGTGAGTGAAGTGTAACTCTGTACAGCCAGGAGGAAGTCGTGACCTGTGTAGAAAGGTCAGGAAGAAGGTCAAAGGGTTTTACACACCAGTCTTACTGTCCATCACCTGAGAAGCTGTCTGAGTGTGATGCCTGCTATTCAACACACACGCACATACTCACAAAGTGAGTTCAGTGGTTTGACCTTTGGCTCATCGCTGATGTTGTTTCTTTTCAAGGTCACTGGGTAAGGTCATAAGGTCATTCCCAAAACAGGTTCCACAGGTTCCTGTTCTCCTGGAATAATCCTGGTTTCCACACATGTTGTGTGGTGTTGTGTGGTGTCGTGTCGTGCTGTGATGTGTTGTGTGGTGTTGTGTCGTGATGTGTTGTGTTGTGTGGTGTTGTGTGGTGTTGTGTTGTGTGGTGTTGTGTTGTGTGGCTTGCCACTGTATCTTATCATAGAAGTCTTCTTCTATTCCCCAAAGTCAGGATGTCCATCACTAAGATTCACGCCCGGGAGATTCTGGACTCCAGAGGAAACCCCACAGTGGAGGTGGACCTGTGGACAGCCAAGGGTGAGGACAAACATACAGTCTGTTTCCATACTCACTGCCTGCTTCCCTGTCTCACTGCCTGCCTGTCTGTCTCTCAGGGCTTTTCAGGGCAGCAGTTCCCAGCGGTGCATCGACCGGTGTCCATGAAGCACTGGAGCTCCGTGACGGAGACAAGTCTCGCTACCTGGGCAAAGGTAGGATGGGGGCTGTGACATCACATGATCACATGATCACATGATCACATGCTGAGTTTGTGACGTTCCTTGGGTTCTTGGTTGGTCGGCTGTTGTGCTTTTTTTTCTTTTCTTTATCTCTACAGGTACGATTAAGGCTGTGGATCATGTGAACAAGGACATCGCACCCAAGCTGATTGAGAAGGTAACAACACCACTGAAAGAAACAAGTGATAACATCACAGGACTCAGGCCCTCTGTGTCCTGTCTTCTTCTCTGTCTCCCTGACTTCCCGTCTCACTCCCTCTTTACTTCCAGAAGTTCAGTGTTGTTGAGCAGGAGAAGATCGATAAGTTCATGTTGGAGTTGGATGGTACTGAGAACAAATGTAAGGAGCTGTCTCTCTCCCCGTCTGTCTACCTGTCTGTCCTGTCCCTCTTACTGCCTCTAATCGTCTGTCTGTCTGTCTCTCTCTCTCTGTCTCTCTGCAGCTAAGTTCGGTGCTAACGCCATCTTGGGCGTGTCTCTGGCCGTCTGTAAGGCTGGAGCAGCAGAGAAGGGAGTTCCTCTTTATCGCCACATTGCCGACCTTGCTGGACACAAAGACGTCATACTTCCTGTTCCTGTGAGTAGGAGGGGCTTCTTTTGCAAATGCAGTGACTTACTATGTCAACAAGCTTCACACTGAGGTTTTTCCATCATATCTTTGTTCTCAGACTGGTGAAAGTGTCTGATAATCCAGCACTGCTCATTCGAGTGAAAAGAGGTTTAGGTTATAAATATTTACTTTTTCACCTCAGGCCTTTAACGTCATCAATGGAGGAAGCCATGCTGGTAACAAACTGGCCATGCAGGAGTTCATGATCCTGCCTGTGGGAGCTGCTAACTTCCATGAGGCCATGAGGATCGGAGCTGAGGTGAAGAGCCAAAGATCCAGAGATACAAAGATTCAGTTGACTGCTAAGAGCCGGCGTGTGACTGTAACTGTGCTGTCTGTACAGGTCTACCACAACCTGAAGAACGTGATCAAGGCCAAGTACGGCAAAGACGCAACCAACGTGGGAGACGAGGGAGGCTTCGCCCCCAACATCCTGGAGAACAATGAGGGTGAGACATGCACCTGTCTGTCACTCAGTCATGTATCATGCATGGGGACACTCGTGCTCTCGATTTTATATTATGATCATAATCAGAACTGTCTGTCGTACGCTGTCTCCGTATGTGTCCCTGCAGCTCTGGAGCTGCTGAAGACGGCCATTGAGAAGGCCGGCTACCCCGACAAGATCATCATCGGCATGGACGTGGCAGCCTCCGAGTTCTTCCGCAGTGGGAAGTACGACCTGGACTTCAAGTCCCCCGACGACCCTTCGAGACACATCAGTGGAGAGCAGCTGGGAGACCTGTACCGCAGCTTCATCAAGAACTACCCTGGTAAAATGACATCACTGATTCCTCAGTCTCCCAGTCAAGGTCAACAGGACACTACAATGATGTACTGTCCCTGTCTATGGCTTTGTCTCTGTCTCCAGTCCAGTCCATTGAGGATCCATTTGACCAAGATGACTGGGAGCACTGGGCTAAATTCACTGCCTCTGTAGACATACAGGTGAGACACACAGACAGGTCAGTCAGACATGCAGGTGAGACACACAGACAGGTCAGTCATACACCTGTATGTCTGACTGACCTGTCTGACTGACCACAGACAGGTCAGTCAGACATGCAGGTGAGACGCACAGACAGGTCAGTCAGACATACAGGTGAGACGCACAGACATACAGGTGAGACACACAGACAGGTCAGTCAGACATGCAGGTGAGACACACAGACAGGTCAGTCAGACATACAGGTGAGACACACAGACAGGTCAGTCAGACATGCAGGTGAGACACACAGACAGGTCAGTCAGACATACAGGTGAGACGCACAGACAGGTCAGGCAGACATACAGGTGAGACGCACAGACAGGTCAGTCAGACATACAGGTGAGACACACAGACAGGTCAGTCAGACATGCAGGTGAGACACACAGACAGGTCAGTCAGACATGCAGGTGAGACACACAGACAGGTCAGTCAGACATGCGGATGACAACTGCTCATAACTACTGAGGGAGTTGAACTGGAAGAATACTTACTTATTTCCTTTACTTCCTGTTTTGGTGGTTATCACCTGGCTCCTGGCACCTGGTTTGTTTTGTTTTGTTACTTGCTTGGTTTATGTTTTGATTTTGACGACAGTGTGAATATTTGTTATAACTATGGAGTAAAATAAGTGACTGGTGTTTTTAACCAATCAGATCGTAGGAGACGACCTGACAGTGACCAATCCCAAGAGGATCCAGCAGGCGGTGGATAAGAAGGCCTGCAACTGTCTGCTGCTCAAAGTCAACCAGATAGGCTCCGTGACTGAGTCCATCCAGGCGTAAGACATCTGTCCCTCTGTCTGTCTGTCTGTCTGTCTGTCTCACGCTGTTGT
The DNA here is from genome assembly GCA_016785345.1 of Trinectes maculatus. NCBI lineage: Eukaryota > Metazoa > Chordata > Actinopteri > Pleuronectiformes > Achiridae > Trinectes > Trinectes maculatus. The sequence continues at coordinate 386,205 of JAFBJQ010001022.1, forward strand.
TGTCTCACTCTGCTGTCTCCTCCTCCTCTCTGTCTCTCTCTACCTGTCTGTCTCTCAGGTGTAAGCTGGCTCAGAGCAGTGGATGGGGGGTGATGGTCAGCCATCGCTCTGGAGAGACTGAAGACACCTTCATCTCTGACCTGGTGGTTGGACTCTGCACCGGACAGGTAAACAAACACACAGGGCGGGACAGAGGCAGACAGACAGAGACAGAAAGAGAGACAGGTAGAACATTACATAGATCAGAAGTAACTGAACATGCCGCCTGTCTCTCTCTCTGTCTCTCTCCCAGATTAAGACTGGTGCTCCCTGCAGGTCTGAGCGTCTGGCTAAATACAACCAGCTGATGAGGTAAGAACTTCCTGTCATTTTCAAAGTAAAAATGCAGCTATTTAATATAAATAAAAGTAAAGTCACCTGACTTCACCTCTGACCTGTAGGATTGAGGAGGAGCTTGGAGACAAGGCCAGGTTTGCTGGTAAAGATTTCCGCCACCCAAAGATCAAGTAAAGCTCCACCCTGCCACCCCTGCTGTCGTCATAAAGAGTGAATGACACCTGGTGACCCGTAAAACAACTTCACCCAACAGCTGGGGGTGAAATGTCAGAGGTCACAGGGTTTGACCCTGGCGCCCTAGATATAATTCCATTATTGATGTTTTCTACATAAAACACAATTATTGATTAAAGAGTAAAGAACAAAACAAAGATGGCTGATTCCTTTCACTGAGAGTGGCTGTTAGAGATGACTTGAAAATAAAGGTTAGTTAACAGAGACGACTAGGACCTTCTGCAGGACCTACAGCTGAACTTCTGTCTCCTCCATCACTGAAACCACAGAACACATGAGCCCTCGTGGCTGTTGTTGGTAAGAGGACACTGGTGTGTATCGTGACGATACAGACGAAAGACGAAAACTTTGGACCTTGGTCTCCCTAGAAACTTCTTCAGGGTTCCAATTTGATGAACCTGAGCTCCTAGAGGCCCAGTTGAGCTTCCTCATGGAGATCTGGGAGCTTGACTTCCTCGATCCTCCTCAGGAACTCAAACAACCTGCTATGGCTTCAGGAACCTTTAGACTTTCCTCAGACCATGGAAAATGCTCCACAGCAATGAAGCACATTGTGTTGTGCAGCTTTTTAAGATTTTCATCTTGAAAAAAGATGAAGTTTCCAGGTCAAAAATCTGGACCTTGTTTCCGCTGAAGAAGCAGCCACACAGAGCAGAACTCACAGATTGTCCCCTCTCACACAGATCCATTATTCATGTGCACACACATGTGTGACGTCAATGCTGATAGGCTGAGGAGTCCGGCAAGAAGGCAGACTGTTGCCTGGTGACGGGCAACAGCCGTGTGAAGCCCGACTGAGGGCCCGACTCAGTGAATCTCTGAGAACCAACCCACACCTGTCATCCTTTGTCTTCCTTCATCCTCCTTTGGCTCAAAACATAGACCTTAGTGGAACCTCCTGATGGAAGCTAACACATTTCAGAGACTCTGGTAAGACTGGGCTATCACCAGTGAGTCTTTACATGAATCATGTAACCTCTCAAGAACCTGAGACTTCCTGATTGACCCAAACAGCCTATCAAAGGGACGCTAGAGTCTCTTCTGGCTAGTCTCTTCCTCCATACCATACTATGAAGAACCCAAGTCACATCTTTACAGAGCATGTGAACCTCCAACTGAACCTCTTACTCCGTCATTTGGACACTGGAGCTTGTTCAAAGACTCCTGGAACCTTTGAAATAACTGTTTTATCATTTTCAAGTATCTGTGCAAACTTCTCAGGGATTCATGGAGGCTATTTGACCTCCAGAAGAAGAAATCCTATCATGTTTTCATCTGCTTTGACCTGGTTGAGCTGTTGGCAAAATGTATATGACTGTGGGGGGCAGGAATGTCGTCTTGAATCACACATTCACACAACTCACACACACACACACACCAAGCTTAATATCCTAGCGTTGTTGTGATCAATGACCTCTTTCTCCCTAATAACGTGATTGATGAGCTATTATCCCTGTGTTTGTGTGTCTGTGTGTGTGTTTGTGTTTTATGTACATGGTTGATGACGTCAGAGCTGAATGGGGGGGTGTGGTTTTGTCTGACTGTGACAAAGATGATGGGGGGTCATTAAATGCACACACACACACACGCACACACGCACACACACACACACACGCACACACGCACACACACACACACACACACACACACACACGCACACACACACACGCACACACACACACACACACCTATACTTCAGACCATGTGAACATAGTCCCACCCCTTCCTAAAGAAATAGTTGCCATCGACAACCCCGTCGCTGCGGTGATGGTTTACAAGGAGGCTGGGCAACCAAGGTCAGAGGTCATGAGGGATGATGGGGGGTCATTAAATGCACACACACACACACACACGCACACACGCACACACGCACACACACCCCCACACACACACACACACACCTATACTTCAGACCATGTGAACATAGTCCCACCCCTTCCTAAAGAAATAGTTGCCATCGACAACCCCGTCGCTGCGGTGATGGTTTACAAGGAGGCTGGGCAACCAAGGTCAGAGGTCATGAGGAAGAGAGAGTTGTGATTACAGTCAGAATACTGGGTTCTGGTTGGCTGGAACATCAGAGCTCCAGGTGTGTTAACCTGCACATGTCATTGCTAATGAAGTATTAGGGTTTCACTGACTCAAGAACCCTGGAACATCCCCAATGTCCAGTTTGACCAAAAGACGCTCTGTCATGTCCAGGACCATCACTGCTGACACATCTCAAAGATCTTTTTCACTTACTTCTGTTACAGTCTCATCAACTCCTTAAGTACTTCACGACTGACTGTTTTATGACTGAACATTTGCTCAGGTGGTAAATTGTTGCATCTGATTGGTCAATAGTTTTGCCTGGGTGTTTTCACTTGTATGACACAGACACACACACACACACAGAGTGCAGAGATGTGTGTGCATGAGAAAGCGTCGTCAGGGGAGACAATATTAAGAATGTGTGACATCATAGCGCGCTGTGGTTTATAAGCGCTGGAGTGCAGGTCGACCAAAGACCCGTCCTAACACAGGACAGAGACAAACAAACCAAACCACACATTGCACAGCATCACTGAACATTAACTATCATTTTAATCAAATGAAAACTTTTTCATAGATCACATGACTGAGTGACGACCAGCAGTATTTCCTTGAGTCTTCTGGGATTTTTTTAATCTTGATTTTTACTGGAATATTTCTCACTTTGTGTCAGTAAGTTCTCTGTTTATCCTTTATATGTAGTAAAGTTCTGAGGTCAATTAAGTTTTAAAAAAACAAAAGTCAATTGAGTACAAATTCATTCAGAAACTAATGTAAACATGTATACTATGACTATTTGAATATCTTACATTTAATCTGATTCAAATTATGACTGGATGTTAACTGATCTGAAGTTAATATGATTTTCAAAATCATACATGTAATCTCCAGTTCACTGAAACATCTAGTCTAGTTTTTAAATTAGTCTATTGAGGAAATAAATCTTTTTTATTTATAATTATTTTATTATTTTTCCAATATATTTTAATAAAGTCAAAAATAAATCTTATTTATGTATGTGTGTGTATAATATAATATAATATAATATAATATAATATAATATAATATAATATAATATAATATAATATAATATAATATAATATAATGCAATCCTTTGTTTTTTTACATTCTTTACATTCTTTAACATTTATTTAGTACTGTAAGTTACTAATTTTTAAAGTACTCTTTAATCTGATCTAATTTCGTTTTTTAATCCTTGATTATCTCATACAATATAAATCAAACTTACTATTAGAAGACCATGAAGACTTAGACATCAGCTGATCTGTAAATGTCACAGACACTGATTGACTGGTGGCTGTTTTTATATTATGGATCTGATTATTGATTATACAACCCTCTCCTGAAGGATGGGGGCAGAGTAGGGTACAGATTCAGAGGGAATGTATTTAATATTTGACTGTGTCTTGCCATGGTTTCATCTAACTTGACTTTTTTGATTTTAGTTTTTCCTCCAAACAAAGATGGCCTCTTCAGCGTCTTTGTCGTCCCTCCTCCTCCTCCTTGTCCTCCTGACCATCGCGGCGGAGTCAAAACCTCTACCTCAAAGAAACAACAAACAGGTCTGTGGAGATCATCACCGCTACATCAGCGTCTCCATATCTGTCCTGATCGTGCTCTTTTGTGTCTTAGTCTTTATTTTCTTTTTAGTTTTCTTTTATTTTTCCATCATCTTCATCTCCCTGATCTGTGTTCAAGCTCTTTTAATATTGTGACCTCTCTCCATAGGTCTTACACTCTCTTTTCGGCACTCATCTCACTTCTCTTATCTTGGTGCCTCTCGTCTCTGATGATGTCACTGACGGCTCAGTCGGACACGCTTCCCTGTCGTCCTCGTCCTCCTCACGGGAAGTGGCTTTGAGTCGCAGTATTGCAAATGGACTGGTGAGCGAACGGGAGGTGGTCCCTCGGTTCGTCCTCGATGTCCTGCAGGGGCAGGCAAAGATGAGGAGGCGGGGCCGGAAGTCAATGGTGGGAGGAAGAGGATGCTTTGGGATGAAGATGGACCGCATTGGCTCCATCAGTGGCCTGGGCTGTTAGAGTTGTATATGTTACTAGGTTGACGCTGTCCATCTTCCATGACGTTGCCATGGTCACGCTCCGAATCCTTGTTTCCACCGTTAACGACTGTGAGTTTGAGAAAGACTGACTGTACTGTCACCGTGTCACATTATTGACCTGTTAGACCCATGTGACGTCACAGCAAGTGACCCTGACCTAACATGACCCTTTGGCTCCAGGATCACCTGGTCTATCAGTCAGAGGCTTCATGTTTGAACTTTACTAATGACAGCACAAATTATAGACGATATACTCTTGAGCTAGTGACAGACAACAGGTAGACATCACTCCTACCAATGACACTGACTCCTGGCTACAAATCAGCCAGCAGCAAACTGTGTGTGTGTGTGTGTGTGTGTGTGTGTGTGTGTGTGTGTCCACAGTAAGTTTCTACCTGCAGCGTAGTGTCCACACAGACTCTATCTCCAGCTGTGCCCACTGTCAGAGCACCTGGAGCAGGTGAGCTGTGTTTGTTCACTGTGTGTTTATTTGTTAACGCGGCTGAGAGTCATTGCTTGACGATTACAGCTCTGTCCCATTCAATAAATGATGTCAGACAAATCTTTAGAAAACAAAAAAAACAAAAAAACCTTAAGACTGCTTTTTGACTTCTCAGGTTGATGTGCACACAGTGTCCATCTACAAGTGGATCAGTGGCGCAGCAAACCACAGGCACACATTTATAGTCCAGGAATTAGACCACACTCGTGACTAAAGCTGAACAAGAGCATAATGTGAAGCCCACAATTACCATAATGAATCATTTGATTTCTTCCAAAATCTGATTTTTATTTTTTTATTATTTTTTTAAAAATATTTTTATACATTGTTTGATGAATTAATTAACATGTATAAAATAAAATAAACAGTTGCCACTAGACAGCGGTAGGAGGCGTCCTCTGTCACGTGACAGGAAGAAACCCTCAACCTGAGCTTGTGGTCGGTTCATTTTTATGGACTCGGGTTACTCAGAGTGACTCACTGAGGAGATCTGGTTCACTTGAGTCGATGTTGTAGCACCCATAATAACAACAACAAAATATGATTTCTCTTCTTTTTGAGTGGGGCCGATTCTAGTGCCCGATTATAAATGCCCCCAAAGAAACAACATAATCTGTGTGTGTGTGTGTGTGTATCTATGTAACAACACGCAGGGTGACGTCATCAGTACTGCGCCTTGACGTGCCAAGCATCTGCAACCACTAATAACAATTCAGAGTTGTTCTGTAGTTGTTTTGTGTACAATAAAATATGCTGCATTACCCCGTTTATACCACTACTGCTGATAACAACAACATCGAACATCAATGAGATTAACCACTTGTTTATTGCAATATTAACTTATTACTTAGATTTACTGACAGGTGTGGAGTCAGTGAACCGAATCATCTGACTCCACGGTGTTTTCGCCTCGTGCACTCAGCAGCAGCCAGTCAGAGGACTCAGAGGATCCGGGTTAACTGAGACCTCGGACTCGTGATTCCTCATTCAGTCGAATCATTAACCCGGGTGATCCAGGAGCCGACTAGCCTTACTCTCAGCTAGCAGCTAGCTAACAGTTAGCATTGATACGCACGCTAGCTGCCTGCTCCACAACACGGAAACTAACGCGGCCCGGACTTTCCTCCCTACAGCGGAAACCCTTGACTGGTTCCGGCCCGGTGTGTCCTGCTCTCGGCTGCCCCGACTCTCCATCCCTCTGGCCCGGTCGTCAAACGCGAGATAATGTCGGCGGTGCAGCGGATGAAGGTGGCGAACGAGCGGCACAGCAAGACGATCACCCAGCGGGGACATGTCCAGAAGACATCGGTACTGACAGCCAGACTGACGGTTAACCTGCTACGTGTAACACACGTAACGTGGTGCCGCCACATAGTCCCGTGTGTTGTTTGTGTTGATGTGTAACACTGCTTTGGTTGAGGTTTGAACGTTAAGGCGTTGAAGCTAGCCAAACGGTGCTAACTGTAGCCTTAGCATCAGTGGTTGAATCAGCGAGTGGTGTTAACAGATACAACCATAAGTATTTGGTCATAAATATGAATGAACGTGATGTGTTTATATTGTGTCGGCTGGTGTGTGTTATTGCATGAACACAGCACTGTGTTCACTTCCTGTGACGGTGGTTGGAAACGGCGTTGTGGACGATTCATTGTCAGAAGATTTGTACTGGACGTTTCTCAGTGGGGTTGGTAGATTAGCAGCTAGCACTGTCAACACAAGTGTGTTTACGTAAAGAAACAATTTGATTGATCCCTTTTTGTTATTGTTACTGCAAGTGACTTTGTTTCCAGTTATTGTGATTAGAAAGCTAGTTGTTTGATTCAGTGTCTCATAATTCCATCATATATTACTATGAATTAATATCATTATTGTTGAGTGTTGTTTAACCAGGATAGAACAAATCAACGTGTTCTCTTTAGCAGATTAGTTGAAAGTGATTTAGTAAACATTGTGTTTACGACATACATCCCATACTACTCACAGTGTTGTCCCAGTGATTGAGCTGCTGTTTGACTGAAGACGATGATGATGATGATCACGCAGCTCTGTCTTTTTCCCAGCGACCTGTAAATGATGATAAGTCTCCGGTGGGTCCATGGCTGCTCGCCCTGTTTGTCTTTGTGGTTTGTGGATCAGGTGAGGTTCACTGCCTTCACGTCACATTCAAGACGTCAGACAGGGAGCGTTAACTCACACTGCTGAACAGCAGTTTATCCATGTTGCTGGTTTCTTGGAATCTTTATTTGTCCAGTTTCTCTATTAATTATTTAAATCATTTTTTTTCAGCTATCTTCCAGATCATCCAGAGCATCAGACAGGGCATGTGATGACCTGTGACCCCACAGCCGAGCTAGTCACATGGAGGAGGAGGAGAAGTGGACATGTTGCCATGATGAAGACACTCTCACACACCTGTTCCTGAAGTCAATTTCTTAACTCTCTCTCTTCTCCTTTCTACTCTATGGATGATGAAGCTGATCAGATATTGGTTATTGATTGTTTCATTGCTTTGGGTTGTTGCTGAAGTCTTAAGCCTGATGCTGTTGTCCAGCTGATGGTTGTGTCGGTCTGTGAGTGTCTCTGAGTTTAAGGACCAGTCATGATCTGCTGTTCATGTGACGCCATTGTAACTGTAACACATGAGGTCATGTGATGTCCTCATGGTGCTGCTTTTCCATTAGACTTCTCAGTTATTTTAATCTGTCTTGATCAGATTTAGCTATTTGATTTACTGTGAATTAATTAGGAGCCGAGTTCCCTTGTCCTATAAAAGCAGCATCACATCCTCTGTCACATGACCACCATGAAACAAACTGGATTTGCACATCAAACATTTTGCAGCTGCCCCTCTCGGGCTTTTAATGTGGAAAACCCATCAGGAAGTGTTAACTGTGCTTTGGACATGTATTGTTATGTTGAGGTGATGGTTTTGGTTTTCATCCGGCTTTTGTTTGTTTTTATTTTTATGATGGTTATGTCTGTGATTAAATACACTGTGTGAACAAAGCTAAACACTTCCTGTAAATATTTCACATTAAAACTCTCCCTTTGGACCTTTTAACACCTGTTCTCACTGTCAGGCCCCAGCCCACACAGAATTACAGAACTGTTTACTGTGAATGAAAGAAGTCAAAATAATTCAGCTTCTAAAGCCAAGCGAGGATTATGAGTTCAGAGGCAGCGTGGAGCTGATTCCACTGATGGAAAGGGAACAGTCAAAAATCAAAAGATGATTTTGGTTGATTCAATGGTGATGGTCAAGTTAAAAATTAAAAATGAGACCTCTGTTTGAAAGATGGAAATGATTGGAACCTGTGACAGAAACTAACATGTGGCAGTGATTAGTGATCTGAGGCAGCTGTTTGGTCCTTTTAAAATCAATCCTTTGTGCACATGTCCAAGTGTAAATAATAAAGAGCTGACAGACACAGTACAGCTTCGATCATGGATAACAGCTCGACACCTGCTGGATGACAAGCTCCACTTTTATACAAAATAAACCTCAGATATTTTCTCAACATGCCTCTGGTCTGTGTGTCCGTCGCAGTTTGTCCACTTCAAACACTTGATTCTCTTCTTGGCTCTGACATGAAAGACTGATATTAAAAGACGTTTTACACGTACTTTCAAATCAGTCAGAAGGGTCAAATGGACTTTTTACCCAGAGACATCTTAAACGTGTCCATCCAGTGGGACAGTCTCGCTGTTTCAGTCTGTGTAGTTGGTTGTGTGTATAATAGTTTGTTAGTAAGTGAAAAGTAGTTATTTAGGGTTAATAAAGTTAGGATTACAGTACATTCAATACCAGTCAGTGGGGTTAGGGTTTGTTAGCGATCATGTGTGTTTTGTTCGTTTTTATGTTTTGAGTATTTAAAAATACATAAAATTTGTGTATTATCAATTGGGTAAAATTGGTTCATTATCAGTTCGGTGGGATTTTATTTGTTATTGATCCTCCTGTAGCTAGGCAGTGACGTCAGAGGCAGAGAAGATGGCGGCTGTGTTGAAGGCAAAAGGTAACAGAGCGATAACTGGGTTTTGAACGCCTCATGTTCGCTCCTGTCTGCCGCTGCTTTTACCGGGTTGTTGTGTGTGATATATTCAGGGATTCGCACCAGGCGAATGGCCCGTGCTGGCTCGGTTTAACCGGGAGGTAGAGTCGGGCAGCTCGGCGCTACCCGGCTAGCTGAGCGGCTAAACTAGCAGCTACTGTTTATTATTGAGTAAATAGTCGTCGTTGTGCCAATCTGGTCACACGACGAGAGGCATGTTTAAAGTTAACGTTGGAATAATAGACGCGGTCCTGTTATGTACGTCGAGAAGCATCCAAACGTTAGCAGAGGAGGCTACTGTCCTCAGTCCGGGGAGAGGCGCTGGGAGGCGGCTGCCACAGCCAGGCGAGTTCGCAGGCTGAGCCGGGCCTGAGGGAAACGAGTGATGAGTGGGTGGATGGAAAGAATGGCTTCAGTTTCGTTATGTTGATGTTTGATAGATTGTCTTCGTCAGTGTCACTCAGTGAACACGTGATGCTGTTAATAACCGTGATTGTGCCTGGACCTGTCAGTCAGACTGACCTGTCATAGACAGAGACACAACATCAACACGTGTAAATAATGACGTGACCAGTTAACAGGCTGACAGTGGTGCTGCTGTCATCATGTGTGTGTCTCATGAAAACAGATGCACACAAACACAATGTCAGCTCTGAACACACAAATTGCTCTTGATTTCTAGTGGATGTGTGAGTGAGTGAGTGAGTGAGTGAGTGAGTGAGTGTGTGTGTGTGTGTGTGTGTGTGTGTGTGTGTGTGTGTGTGCGTGTGCGTGTGTGTGTGAGTGTGTGTGTGAGTGAGTGTGTGAGTGAGTGAGTGTGTGTATGTGTGAGTGAGTGAGTGTGTGAATGTGTGAGTGAGTGAGTGTATGTGTGTGAGAGTGCGTGAGTGTGTGTGTGTGTGTGTGAGTGAGTGAGTGTGTGTGTGTGTGAGTGAGTGAGTGTGTGAGTGTGTGAGTGAGTGAGTGAGTGTGTGTGTGTGTGTGTGGGTGAGTGTGTGTGTGTGTGAGTGTGTGAGTGAGTGTGTGTGTGTGTGGGTGTGTGTGTGGGTGTACATTGGCGGTGCCACAGACTGGGTTTGTTTGGGTGGGAGAGGTAAATTCCACCTCAAGTGGCCAACAAAATGGTGATTTAAGAAAAAGACGATTGTCTGTGTATTTTAGGGAATGTGTTTTCCATCCTATATTTTAGTTGACCTTTTGACCTATCAGCTCCAGAAGTTAGTCATCTGGAGGTACTGTCCCAAGTAATATTCACACAACATTTGGTAAAACTCTATCCACACACACACACACACACACACACACACACACACACACACACAAACACGCGCACAAGAATGCAGGTTAACAAAAAACAATGATAAAAATTCAAAAATGATATTGCGCTTGTATCTTGTTTACATCTTGTTCGGAATCAGTTATGCTATAAGTGTGGTTTTAAGATAAATATATAGTATCTATACCATTAGTATCAGCAGCATTCAAACACAGACAATCACATTTTATTAATGTGTAACGTTTTTCCTCACAGTCATTTCTGACTAACTGACTAAACTAAACAGCACGACAGCCTTACACTGACTGAAACAGATCAGCCCACTGCAAACGTCCAACCTGGTTCAGGGCTGCTGATTTAGATCTGTCTGAAATATCTGTGGGCCTCATTGTTGCTGAGGCTGAGAGATGCTCAATGAGGAAGAAAAAGAAGAGATGCAGACATAACAACAAGCACAAGGAGACAGTGAACAATCAGAGCAGCAAGTGAGACAGTTGTAAACAGAAAACGAAACAATTCACTGCATCCCTGCACATGGCTGCTGTTTATCGGTCTGACTATGGTCTTTATAAAACACATGGCAACACCAATACTGGATACTTGACTGGTCGGAAACTTTGCAGATCCATTGTTTTGCTGAAGATGATATTAGTAATAGTGCGTCTCTGGCATCAGTGCAGCCGTTTGCTGAAAGTGCTGCATGTGTTTTTCTCGGTGGTCAGAGAAACAAACAGTGCGCCGCTGTGGAAACGTTGTGAGCTCGCACACACACACGCAGCAGTGGAGCTGGGCGGCCGTCAGCCCCTCTGCCTGCACGCTCCCTTAACAATACACAATTCACAACTCGCGATCCTCACACCCAACCAGCTACACAGGAGACTCTGATGTTCATTTGATGACTTGGTTAAACAAAACCTGTTTATACTTCCTTCCCCTGTTGTTAGTCCTCACCTTGAACGCACTTCACTACTGCTTTTCCGGCTCCTTGGTCCTTTTATTAACGTTAACCACCCCTCGCTTCAACTAAACTGGGGGGATGTTAATGGAAGTGCATTCTAATGGAACACTTCAGAAGCAACTCCCTCAATTACATCAACTCTTTCCAGCGTGGTCCTCATTAACAGAAATTCATTTAGGGCGGAGGGGGGAAACAGAGAGGACTGAGGGAACCTTGGTTAATCAGTTACACCTGTCAAAGTGAAAACATGCGCCACAGACCGCCGTCCATTTTATATCAGACACATGGCTCTATTTATAAATTAGACTACAATTTTACATTATGGGTACTTATCCCTGAATTGAAGGGAGAAGTTTGGGGCCCTCCCCGTGTGCTGCTAAATGGCCCCGTTGATGTCATGGAGGTTAAGCTCACTGAGCTTCTCAGTCCATTTGAATGAATTTCCTCTGAGTCTAATTCACACAAACAACCGCCTGCAATCAAAGACGGCACTTTAGAAGCTGGGAGCAGAACATCTGCCCACCTTTGAGAATCTAAACAAGCGTTGGACACCACCGGGCTCTGAATGGACTGATACCATGGAGATTTGGCTGCGTTTGCTGTTGTAGGATGTGTTTGTAATTGTGCGGGGGGAAAAAAAAATAAAGGAAATTTGGAACAAATCACGTCTTGCTTTGAAAAAATGTGTGAAGGAAATTCCCTGGCAAGAGAGATCTACCTTTGTTTTGGTTTTGTTTGGAGGGCAGGAGAAATGCGGCCCTCTTTCATCTGTCACGTGTGTCATTTTCAGCCTCACACAGCAGCTGGAAACAGACCAGCAGGTGAACACAACAGTCTATAGCAGCTAAAGGCCCAGATCACTCACTCAGAGGTTTGTCACAACCAAAACCTGAGTTGAAAGAGTCCATATAATCTTTTATCAGATTTAACTGAATGGTCTGTTTGCTAATAATCATTAGAGTTTCAATGGGATGAGTAAGTGTTGCGTTTTTGGATTGTTTCTGCTGCCCCCAAACAGGTTGAGAGAACTGACCATAGTGTCACTTTATTTAACAACACATGCAGCACACAGTGGATGCGATGCACCATAAAGATGCATGAGAAGAGAATGAGATGAGAAGAGAAGAGAAGAGAAGAGAAGAGATGAGATGAGATGAGATGAGATGAGATGAGATGAGATGAGATGAGATGAGATGAGATGAGATGAGATGAGATGAGATGAGATTGTTAGTTGTCTATAGTAAAAAATATCAGTCTGGGAAGTGAAAGACTAAAACGTATTTTCCTACAGAGTTTGTACCTGGCCTCGTTCTGTAAACAGCGATCAAACAAAAGGCTTCGGGCGGAGCCACACAACACTATTCCAGCCAATATGCTACACAAGGCATTTGAGTAAGTGCACAAGACAAGGGGACGATGAAGAAAAAGTGGAGATGAGTTAAATGGGTCAGTGGGAGCGTGATGTGGTAAACCTGGACCATGTAACCTGACAACTGAAAAAGAATACAGAAGACCAGACAATGACAAAGAGCCGTGTTAATACGGCTAACATAAGCGTGCACAGTAAAGTCCTAACCACAGTGGCTACGATTCAAATTCCCTGTCTTAAGAAAAACAAAAATAGTCAGCAAATAACTTTTTTCCAGCCTGAGTCGTCGCCACTGGCTTTTTCCTGTTTGCTCATCATTTGTGACAATCAATTGCAGTTATTCGCCCACAGATGAAGAATTGTACTTCTTCATCGTAATATTAATACTAGAAGTTTGAGCCTGTGGTAGCCCACTGCTGCTGCTGCTGCTGCTGGGCCTTACCATGCAAAGGCAACATTTTTGTGCAACTACATAGCGACATTCATGAAGAGGAACAGTAACACAAACAGAAGGTCAGGCGGTGACCTGCATAGAGTGCAGCTGTGCAGACACAAGTGGAAAACTTTTGCATGGTTCAACTTTGTTGCCTGGACGACCCTGCGTTTCAGCCGGGGCTCATTGCATCAGACGGTGCTGTATCGTTTTACACAGTAGTAAAGGACAACACTTGATATTCTATATTTTTGTTATTGAAAGCAAATTCCATGAAAACCCAGCAATGTGTTAGTCCATCTCTCAAAACCTTCAGACTGCGCTGACCTGTCTGTGGCACTCAGCCCCCAGCCCATTCATTCTTCCTTTAGACATAAATCCTTGAAAATGGGTCACAAATATATATATACTTTCATTCAAAAAAACTCAAATATTTTCCTTTGGATGCAGACACCACTTGTTAGCTTGATCAATACTGGATGCCTCTACAGGCGGCTTTAATGATTTAGTGTGTTATAAATTGGTCGGCACGCTTGATGGTATGTAGTAAGTCTTCTACAAGCAGTTGGACTTTTACTGAGCTCTATAAAACATTGTTAGGATTGGAAGAGCTGTGTCACAGGCAGCAGGGGGTAAAGTAGTCACTAATGGAGCATATCTGTAACTATGGTCTGGTCCAAATATGCCATATGCTTATTTTTATGAACTGCAAACAGCTAAATCAGTGTCCGGGCTTTCCAAGATATTTGAAATTGCTAGGGACTATTTCATTTTCTGAAAGGACAGTCTGCTGAAAGTGCACTTGAAATGGTCTGCACACCGAACCATCATCCAACCCAGACTCGTGCAGCTGCCACTTCATTTTAATCTCGCAGACAGGCCGTGTCTTATTGTTTGAAGGTGTGAATGTGTATCGCACGAGTTCAGTTTGACAGATTGCGCGGTTGTTGGCGGGAGGGCAGCTCGTTAATGACACACACACACATCTCTACAATTCCTGAGATTAATTACAGTGAACTCATGTTACATGTTATTAGAAGGGCTCAGTCTCTTAATGTTAGGTAAAGTCTGACTCAGGACGGACCTACATGGCTTTGTATAATGTTGGGTCCAACTGATAAATTGTTCGTCAACTTAAAGTTGATGAGCAATTTGCTTGAAGGAATGCATATCTATAATTTGAGGTTGTATATCAGGAATGTGGATATTTCGGAAATACAATCATTTCCCGACTGTCTGACAGTCTGATTCTGACACTCTCTTTTCTTAGCTACATCAGATAAAGAGAATAGGTAGGTACTTTAATAGTTAACATTGTTTATATCTAATTATGATGTTTTATTTTAGGTACATACCTGGGTCCTAACTCATCCTCACACCGCCAGGTGAATTCTCCGAAGCTCTCATAGCGCTGGTTGTAATGGTAAAGCACACGATGAAGTGTGGGGGCACCCAGGTCCATCAAGGTGTTGTAAGCCGTCTGTTGCTCCTTCCCACTTGTGTAGCCATTGAACAGGTTATAGATCTTGTCAGCTATTTCTGGAAGAATAAATAAATAAATAAATAAATAAATACATGAGGTCAGCAGCACTTGCTTACACAGACATATCACGGTGGTTGGAATATTAGTGTGGCTAAAGAGAGAGTCATCAGCGTACAGCTTACTAGTGTTTTGAAAATAGGTCTGATGGTGATTAATGATACCAAACAAATTCACAAGTGAAGGGGAAGGTCATGAAAGGTTATGAAAGGGTTCTATTCTGCTGCTCTCTGGGAGACATTCTTCTGATTTGATGTGCTTCTCCCCTTGTGTGGAGAATGTTTGATGTGGAGTGATGCACTTTGATGTAGAATTCTATTCTACATCAACATTTCTGCAGGTAAATAAAGCAAATCAAACCTATGATCTGAGGTAGCACGGTTTCCTGAATCCCATCTGCCTTTCCTAGGCCCTGCTGTATTTTAGTGTAAACAAGAACTACCTTGCTAGGACATTTGACAGGATAACCTCCCAGATTGATAACCATGAGCCTGTTTATCCACTGACTGTCAGTTTTCTGGACTTTGCTGGGAGACCTGGACACCCTTTAATGAGGGACTCAGCTGGAGGTTCTTCAATATCACAGAGTGAGAACTGGATGCTGATCTTACACAGCCTAGGATCCAGGCTTCCAGCAGCCAGTCTCAACCCTACTTTCAGGCTCCGAGCCTCCAGCCACAGCATCAGTCCCAGGTTCCCAGCACCCAGCATGAGCTACTGTCTCAGCTTCTCAGTAACCAGCACAAGCCACAGTTTCAAGTTCCCAGCAGGAAGTATGGGCCACAGTCTCAGGTTTTCAGTTGTACTCCAATCTTCAGCCCAGGCTTTTGCACAAGGTTTCCAATGACCAGCCCAAGTTTCAACCTAAGTTTTTAGGCAACCATCTCCATAACACAAGCTTGCATGCTGCCCAGTTATCCAGAGGCACAGCTATCTGGCTATCCAGGGGTGTATTCAATTGTATGTCCAACAACACTAGGTAGACATCATGTCAGAGGTCCTGTGTGATGTCATTGGTTCTGACTAATATCTCTCTGTTCCTGTATTGGGGGTCCTGTCTCACATTCTGTTCCTGCGTGACAGTGTCCTGGCCAATGCTACATCTGCTTTAGCGTCAAGAAGTCTGGCAGAAGGCTCTTCTATTCCTGCGCTGAGGGCCCTGGTTAATGTTTCTTCTCAGCATTGTCAGGAGTCCCAACCTTTGATGATTATAGTAGATCCACAAACTCTAATACAACCTCTACTGCAGTGCTGGAGGTCCTGACAGATACCAACTTGATCCACTGTTGGGGGTCTGGCCAACTTCCACGCCTGATTGTCCATCTGCTGTCCGGTCTACCTCTATTTGTCATCTTTCACTGGTGGTCAAGGCCAGTGTCCTAGCCAACCCCTGTGACCAACTCTTATCTTGATAAAGTTGTCCTGGAGACAACAGTACCAGAGATGCAATCTGGTCTTCGGTGGCTCCTCGTTCCCAGCCATTTATTCCAGTCCTATCTGCTTTTAAGCCAGTGGTCTCTCCTAGTCATCAGTCTTCCATCCAGAGTGATATGCTTTACAGCTGTGTGTTTTGGTACAGCTGCTCCAGACTTTTGAACTCCTCTTCAGCCTGAAGGGACAACTAGCCTTCAAAGGGGAACTTTTGCTCAGTCTCCAGAAAGACCTTGCCTCCATCTCAGCCTTCACTGGTGGCCTCTTGCTCAGCCTATTGATGGGACTGGCCTTCATTTGTCTACTCTGTCTCATGCTACTAGACAGACCACCATTTCCTTGTTAGCGCTGCTATTAGTCCATCTACCTGCCAGAGGTCGTTGCCTCTGCTCTTTGTTTCTGGCCCCTTGAGCCCTATGCTGGCAGGATCTGCACTTGTTAATGACTTTCTGAACATTCTTTATGACTCAATGCGCATTTAATGTTTTCTGGCTGGACTTATGATTTTCAGTTGTAGATTGTATTTTGTATTTTTACTTGTTTTGCCTTGTTTTGAAATGTACTGTAGTCACACACTTGTTCATTCCTTGTTTTACTTTGTAGTTTAGTCTTCCCTATGTGTCTTACTCGTCTTACTCCTTCCATCATACTCTGTTTCCGTCTGTGTTTCCCCTCATTACCCACACCTGTTCATTACCACACACACCTGCGTCTCGTTATCATCCCTCTAGTATCTATGTCCTACGTATTACCATTTGTTCACCTGTAGTTTTTAGTTATCTGTCTGTGCTCCTGGATTCTCAGGTGTTTTCGATTTTACTTTGGATTCAGATGTTTTTTGTTTTCTGTCTTGTCTGCTGTTAGTGACATGAAAGACTAGTTTGTTTTTTCATGCCAGTACTGAATTCTGGATTCTCCTTTTGTTAAAAATGAACAACCGTGTGTCTCATTAAATGTCTGTGAGCCACCTGCAACTGGGACTGAAGGATGATTCACCTTTCTGACTTTAGTCTGTGTTGTTTTTCTCACCTTGTGCTTTGACGTCATCCACAGTGGGACATGGAGTTTTGATGGTGACCTCACTTGGACTAGAACGGCGCCCTGTGTTGTCTACTGCCCACAGCCGGAACCTGCGTACACACACACACACACAACCACACACACACGCACACACACAGTGTAAAAAATTCTCTAAAAACCAAAACCCATTCATTTGTATCTCTGTTAACTTTGATCGTGCTGATATAATGTTGGCTAAGCAAAGTCATCAGGCTTTTGACAGCTGACTGACGCCAGTGATTGCTGCTGCTGTAAATTCAATTTAAAGACTCCCCCTTGGTGGAGATGAGAGCGTGTCTCTGACATGCAAATCTGTACAGAGCTACTGAGCTGTTATTTCACCGAAAAGATACCTCCACCTAGTGGCCATAATGCAACTTGCCTTCACCTGCAGCCTCAAAGAATGAGGCAGCATCCAATGTTGCAGAGGGTAAACAATTATTATTATTATGGAATTTTATCATGACCCTGAAGATGTGTTGAGTTTTTTTGAATATGAAGATTTGGGCGACATTAAAACTTACAACAGAGACATGTTTGCAGATTGTTGTCCGTGTTTGGATCAGTAATAACACGCATTAATTCGGCCTCTGTCTCTGTACCAAATATAAAGGCTGTGCAGTGGCCTGAGGGAAGAGAGGAGGCCTTGGCTCACAGACATGAACAGGCTGCCAGACAGGATAGAGCGAGCAGAAGCCCAGCTGATGCTCGGATTAAAAGGGCATGTGTAGCTGCTCGCTCAGCCAACATACATCAAAAATATTTGGTGAGGTTCTGTCCAAGGGCCTCTTTCCTTTTTTTTTTTTTTTTTTTAATATTTACTTTAGTTTTCCTTCTACTCTGTTTACCTCGCTCTCAAGCTTTTTCCCCACCTCACGCTTCCCTCTTTTTCCTTCTGGTTGTATCTCAGATCTTTGGCCTTGATTCTTAAGGCTCACTCCTGCATGTTTTTCATGCCACCTTTTCTTCCTCTGTGATGTTTGTGTGTGGTGGTGGTGGTGGTGGGTTGAGGGTTATGGGGGGTTGTTACCCCTGTTTGTGAGATAAGTGTCAGCATGTGTATGAGAGCATCTGAGTATCCGGCATGTGAAACTACCTCTTGGACAGCGAATCACATTGTTAACCTACTTTCCCTGCAGGGACATACACATGGATATACATACACACACAGAACAACACTATTTCAAAGTAAAATAGAACAGTTTTCCTAATTATTGAATATGTCTTTTGTTGGGTTTTTCTTAGAGAGAGCAACTTTTACAGTTGTGCTTACGGTTGTTGTTATGAAAACTGTATAGGGAACACCTCTCTGTGAATGGGAAAGGAGGGGAATATACAGTATGCATGGTCAGTGAAGCCTTAGATTGGGATTATCACTGTATGCTACTATCTTCAGCTAATATGTGTCATTAATGCTAAATTCCAAACTACATTCTAATTGTATATGCAATGAATCTGTGTGTTATAATACATTTGTATATGCAATAAGTTAACGTACAGAATGTAATTTGTCCAATGGGAGCCAAAATTAAAGAGTATCAATGTAATTGAAAAGCATTGTGGGACAGAAGTGTCCTGCAAGAGCCGTATTATTTTAGCCGTATAACTTAATTATAGTTTAAAAAAAAAAAGACATGAACTTACATGTATGTGGTGTCAGGCTCCAGGCAGCGAATGATCATACTGACTGAAGTGGACAGGAGGTTGGGGATGTCCCCTAACATCACACACGGAGACCGGGCCCCAGACAAGATGTCATCCACAAAGCTCAAAAGGGTTTCTGAAGCACAGAGACAGACAATGGGACATCGTTACACAATTCATTCATTTTTTTAAAAAACAAACAAAAAAATCGATGACAATAAGACTTGAGATGAAAAGATGGGATGCAGGCCTTTGACAATCAGATTCTGGATCACAAAAAATAACATTCCTGAACTGAGCTGTTAACAGCATGTTTCAGTTTCACACCGATTTCACACATCCACACACACACAGTCCATTTACACAGTCTTCAGCTCGACTGTTGCACAGGGATGTTGAATGACACCTTGACAGTAGATAGTGAGAGAGAGCAGAGCTGCTCATATTCTGTCCTCCCACCTCTCAGGGGATTATAACGCTAGAGTTATAGTCAAAAGTTTTCTCCCACCTCTTGCTCCCTTGGTCCTTTATCATAATCCTTGTCTGCAATGACTTCACATCATCTCCGGTATTATAAATATCATACATAATCACTCACATTAGGTAAGCCTCAAAAACCTTAAAAAAAAAAGATCACAATTAAATAAAAGTGAATTGAAACTCTTGCCACATTACGTTACAGTTTTCTTATTTGACTTACATTTGGAACGGGATTAAAAAGAAAGAGATGTTTGATCAAAGAATTGTCAGGATTTTTCAATGGTACGTCAGTTTTAATCTTATTTTGAAAATCTGCAGTGGATTAAACTGGGAGAAAGAGCGATAAGACCACAGAGTGCTTTTTATCATGGTGCACTTTTAATTTACATTGTTGTAATTCACTCAAAGCCATTGCAGATTCCTTGCTTCTGATGTAATGGATTGTTGGTTAATGCAGGGTTTTATTTTAAACTGAGACTATACTGCATTGTCAGTAATACAATGTATTCTATCTGAAACTTTACTTTCAGTACAAAACAGCTATGTATGTGTTCATTCAATACAAGATAAATTCTTCTTAGAAAGAGAGTGTCAGGCCGATATAAAGGGAGGACCCAGGAGCAGAGACTTGATTCACAGTCTTTTATTTTTTCAAAGATCTCTTTCCCAGAGTGAAAAACAAGGCTATGAAACTTGACAAATTAACTCTCTATATTCTAAAGTGACTATCAAAGTAGTTTCAAAATAAAACAGGAAATAATACCAACAAAGAAACAAGACATGACAGAGAGGAGTTTTGCCTGAGTTGTTGTCATGATGCCCGTTTTCAATTATTTTTCTATCTTAAAAAGAAAATACAGCCTGTTCTTAAGCCATGTTCTGGATGTGCCACTGGATTCACCTGAGCCTCTCACATGAAAGAGGAGAAACCCTTTGACCTCCTCCTGCTCAGGCTGCTGGTGACACACGCTGTTAGCTATGTTTTCCCAGCTGCCACTGCGGACGTCAAAAGGGCATTTGGCCACCGGGGTGTGTGTTTCGCTGTAAAGAGGGAAAAAAAGGAAGAAAAAAAAAAAACTCTGCTTGGAAAAGTCAAGACTGTGTGTGTGTTGTGTGTGTTGTGTGTGTGTGTGTAGGCAAGGCCCCGCGAAGTGATGGCAGCTCTGAGGTGGTCATCTGTGACCCTCATCTGCACAAGCACTGCCTGTCTGTGTGTATTTACACTTTGTGTGTGTGAAGTGATGGACGCCCTACAGCGATCACCTGTGTCTTTCTCCTTCCAGAGCCTCACCTCTGTGTGTGTGTGTGTGTGTGTGTGTGAGTGACGGGCGCTATGGTGGTCATCCATGTCTTCAGCTTGTGTCACCAGCCCTAAACTGCAGGCCAAGTGGCGCAGAGGATGGAGAGAGGTGTGTAGCCGCTGTCAGAGAGAGGTGTTTACCCACTGCACAGACTGACACGCGAGTGAAAGATATAAACAGTGCTGGAGATGTAAATGAAAAGTGACATTGTGAGGCTTTGCACTTAGCATATTAATTGCAAAGCCGGTTGGAAGATCTGTCCGATGTGTACGGAGCAATATGAAAAGGAAACAGTGTTTGAAACCTCACTGGAAAACATGGTTTTAAAAGCACAGTATTTTGGGTAATCCTCAAAATAATTCAGGTTCAAGTGGGAAACTGTGCCCAACATCAGTCTGCTAAGGTGGAGATGGCCTGGCCAAGCATCCCCACATTACTAACTGACTTTACTGACTACTTTACTGTGCACAAACAATGTTTACAACAACTGTCAATGAATGCATAGCAGTCATGAGTCTTACTATGTATATGTATATAAGGCAGTGTGTATGGCTCTAAGGTTAGATGTTTTTTTTTTACCAATAATGACACAAGTACAATCTTTTTGTGGCTGGAAAAAAGGTGGAAACAGCATCTGAGATATTTATTTTCCTTTTCAGCTACAATAAAGAGCATGAAACTGAACACGAACTGTTTCCTCTCGGATTTGATTGTATTTGAGTGCGAGTTGCGGGGGTCTGATTCATTTTGGGTTTTGACTCAAACAAAACGCGCGCTGACTCAAACAGCGTCGTAACTTTTACGACAAATATAAAATGTCTCGTTTTAGTCCATTGAAAACTAACTCAAGGACGACTACATGATGAGCGTTTCATCTCAGGATTAGGACTCACAAAGGTGATGAAAGTGAAATATGTGGGGATGTTGTCTCCTGGTGCCAGAGACTGAGCTGGCGCGTGCTTTCACTCATTCTTTTTTCTTTCTCCAAATCTGATGACTCATCACATTCATATCTTTTTTTGAAGTTAGTGACACATCAATGTTTTGTTTTTGCATATATACTGTAAGTTGTAAGTAAAAAAAAGGAAAGAAAGAAATCCATGGTAATATACCAAACGTTGACATCTTCTGTCTGTGAAGTATTTCACACATGCTTGTATTGGGTGTTGTGCAAAGCAATGCAGGAAACATTAACAAGACTGGTTGTAAATTAAGCAATGTGCTCCATTATCCTCTTAAACTATTAAGACCAAACATAACAAAGCTATAATGTCTATTTTTACGCTGGAGCGTGAAAAGAAGTTTAGATTTTACACATATTTCAATTGCAAGGATCACTGTGGTGGAATAAAACCTGATTTTTATGGACGCAGTCATCATTCTAGTTTATATAAATCAAAGTGGACTTCACACATTACTCGCTGTGATCTGAGTCCAACGGGATGCCGCTACGGCGAAGTCTGATCAAACAATAAACATGCGCGGTCAGACAGGCTGCAAATAAATCTACGGGTTAGCCAAACCAGTCGGGTTACAACAGGCCGAGGCTGAATCCACTGGTTCAGAATTACTTGTCCTGATATATGCCTGCAGATATATCAGGTGCACTCTCTGTCACTATTGCATCCAAAACATGTGGTTTGGACGTTGTGGGTAAACCAGTGGCTTGTTACAACGTGGCTGTTTATTTAACAGCTCATATCTCTTCCTATTTCAGAATTCACTTTATCATGATGCCAAAACCAAAAGCATAAGACCCCAAGTTGGGATAAACAGGACCTCTCCTTTGGAAAACCCAACTAGGAAAAAAAAAAAAAAAACCTTTTTATATTGCTCTCTTGAACCATGTTGCACATTTGGCCCCACCTCAATCACTGATGTCAAGGCAC
Organism: Trinectes maculatus; assembly: GCA_016785345.1. Taxonomy (NCBI): domain Eukaryota; kingdom Metazoa; phylum Chordata; class Actinopteri; order Pleuronectiformes; family Achiridae; genus Trinectes; species Trinectes maculatus. Next base: position 408,824 of record JAFBJQ010001022.1, read on the forward strand.
ATATTTTGCCTTTGGCAGTGTCAAGCGGACTGTGATTAGAAAATCGTTAGCCAAGTACACGATCCAGTCTCACACGTTCGCCTCCCCGACTGCTCTCAGTCCCAAACCGCCTCTCTCACGTGTGTGAAGCTGTGCAGGGGGAGACTGGCTCAGAACGTGGGCTCATTACTCTTTAACGAGGCTTCCATCTAATGCTAAGACATTTAACACACACACACACAGATCTAGTTGTGTGAAACACCTAAACTATGCACATCCTGTGGATCACCTGGGTCTGTGGTGGACTAAGACACATCACAATATGTTTTTGTGGGTTGAAGGGGAGCCATTGACCCTGTACCTGTCCAATGCATCCTGCTATTCTCCTCTGTAGTGGTCTGCAGTAGACAGGCTGTTAACATAGGTGGAGGAACCCCGCGATGCACTGTCATGACTGGAATGCTTGATGTGGGTGGCCTGCTGGCCAGGAGCACAGAAACTGCACCTACTTCGACTATAACAAATATCTCAGTCAAAGCACATGTGGAACACTGAACGCTGTGTGCTGCCATGGCATTTATGAACATGACTCAACACCGGGGGGAGCACAGAAAAATGTTTCTCTTGTGTACCGATCGCTGACAGACGTGTGAAAAATAGAACCGATTCTGGAAGATGAGCAGAACTGTAACCTTGATGACTGCTGACGTCCTAAGAAAACAGCGGAGGAAGAACCCCGACCGTGGATTTATACGGGTTTCTGTCACCTGGTTATGTCGTCTGCAGCTTTGATTCCTGAGACACTTTATCATTAGGAATCTCTGATGGTTCACAAATGGGTGCCCCGCAGATTTATGGTGATTCCACATCCGCTAGATAGTTTAATAAACCGTCAGAGGAATGCAACAACTTTAACAGAGTGAGGAGAGCAATGATTGACTGGGAGCCGCACTATATTTAAAAAAAAGACATTTTTCATTGGAGCATGACTTATAATGCAATTGCTGTTCAAAATCTGTAAACTCGACATTGCTCAGCATTTAGTGAGGAAAAGAAAAGCAATGACAGAGAAACATGATGTTACTATAGTGATAAGGATTAAAGACTGTGTCAAAGCAGAAGCCGAATGACATTTTGAATAAAAGAAATGATGGGTTGCTGATTTATGCCATCCTGGAAATGAGAGCAACTACTGGTAGGGAAAAAAAACAAAGCAGATTTTGAGTAGCTCACATTTTTCAAAACATGCTGAAATATAGTTGGTGTAACAGGCTGTACTTCCCACCATCTGCGAAACACGATCCTGCACTTTATTTCTCCAGTGACGGCCAGCCAGCTTATCCTGGGATGACACTGGTAGACCCCAAGTGGTCCGACTGGGAAGTGACGATAGACAAGGTGGATGTGGAACTGAAAAGCTTGGAATTGAAATAAAATGTTTTGCTGATTTATTTCATAGCTATAAACATGGTCCTGTTTTGTGGACACCGGCTGTCCAACCTATTGGAACCATGAAAAACCACTATACGCAGCAGTTGAATGTTGTGGGTACAGGAAAAAAATAATACACAATAAGAGCAATGGTATTTTTTGTGTTACTCAAGTAAACAAACATGACTGCCCAGTCATAACTTTGCTACCAAAAATCATGCCAGTGTGTTGGCTGGAATGTCAAACCTGAAATAGATGTCAACACATTAACTAACTCATTATGGCTGATCATCTGGTTCTTTCCTCTCTTTTTTTTTTGCTTTTTTAAAAAAACGAAATCATCAATTGTCAGTTCAAACCGCATGAAGAATAGTGCTTATTGTTAGTTCATGGTTCACCTAGCTCACAAGATGATGCCATTTATTTTCTTCCCTTTGACATGTTGTTCGAGCCTGTGAGGATGATATCATGCAAGCTGCCAAAATATGCTCGAAAAACATTGTACAGGGCTGTGGTTAGAAAATATGATTAACTTGAAATGTTATAAATGTCAGCTGGATACAATTCTAAACTGCTTATTAAGGTTTCAGATCAGCTTGTGATAGGAAGCCACATCTGATGAAGGGACGGATGTCCTTTCTTTGTGACTGGTTGTTTGGCTCTGTATGTTGCCCTGTGATTGGCTGGTGACCTGTCCAATATGAAGCCTGCCTCTGACCCAGGACTGGATCCAGCTCACCCCCAAATCACTAAGGAGAGATGGTACATATGGATGGATGGATGGATGGATGGATGGATGCATGGATCCCTGCTTTAGGTTTTGGGTCAGGCATTGCACAGCTGTATGGCATGTGCTGTCTGGACTGACTCTACCTTGACACATTGACTTCGACATATGCTGCTGAATATTGACAGTTTTGATATTTTGTTGTCCTCTTTCTTGGTTTGTAGTAAAGTGTTTTGGAGTGTGCGATTGTATTTTTCTAGCCTGTTGACTTTGCTGGTATTGCATTGGCCCGCTGCTGTGTTGTGTTGGCTGGAGAGTAAATGTTCTGGGTTCTCAAAAAAACAAACAAAACAGTGTCCACACAGGGTTTTTTTATGCACAAATTGAAAATATGTAGAAAAACAAGTGGATGGAAATGCACTTATTGAGAGATACCCACATTGTGAACACAAGATTAAATGGGACAACAGACAAGATGGAATAAATTATAGTCATGATGACAATGGAGTCCCATGGAGCATCAGGTTGTACACAGAGAAAAAAAGATAACACGAACACACACACACACACACTGATTGTGGAGATCCAGCCACTGAGGAACTGTCATTCAGCTGGAGCTGTTTTTCCTTAGCATTCTTAAAGTATGATTGGCTGGAAAAACCAAGGATTGCCAGGAGACTCATGTGAGTTATGGGATGTCTCACCTTTTGAAGTTTTGCCTGCTGTTGTCAGTTCAGTTGCACAGGCCCGGACCCTTATTGTGCTTATGTGTGTGCATGTGAATGTGAGTCGATCCACTGCTGTTTTATCACTTTCTTAATGGAGAAGACAGGTGTTTAAAAGATGCTAATGATTTTTAGCGTGGACTCTTAATAACATCTACACATTAGGTAGTGAAACAAGAAAGGACAAAAGTCAACAATAATGCCAATTATAAGTTCAAACTTGTGAATGTTTCTTTCATCATACCAGGCATGAACCATCAGTTCACTTGACTTCCAAAATAAGATAACAAAAGCCTCATGATTTTTGCTTTGCACGCGATACTTAACTCAAGACACGCACCAAAGCTAACATGGTGCTCCTTACAAAACAATGTTTTGTCTTTCAAATTTAGGAACTGGAGCATTTGGGAATTTCAGTTATTTTATTTTCGACCAAGAGTGGGATAAGGGGACTGATTTAAATCAGCAATTACGAAAAAGCTATTTTAAAATGACAAATGATCATATTGTATCTTATTTTCTTAATCTATTCAAAAAAAAAATATGTAACTGAACGTGATTTTAGAGGCAGCTATGTCTTTCAATGAGCTAAGCAGGGCTGACTAGGATATCTGCGCAAATGTCTGTGACCTCTCAGCCTCACTATACGACACTCAGTCTGGCTGCTCTTCCTCAAATAATAAGTATAAGCATGCAACTCTCCATGAAACCACAAACTGTTTCATTTTTTGGTGGATAATCTTGTTGATGCTAACATTATAATATTAACATGATTACACAAGTTAGGATAGGCTAACCACATCCTGATTCCGACTACTTGGACAGAGACATTTCGAATTTCCCTTTCAACTCTCAGAAAGGTAGTAAACAACATTTGTTTTTTTCCAAGAGGCAGCAGGGTTTTCACAGTGGTGATTTAAGTGGCATGTGAGTAAGGAAGGTGAGGGAGTAATTTTAAAATCACCCAAAACTTAAACCATAATGAAACAAAAATACTCAAAAATAGTCAAAGTCAAATTAAGACCTACATTGATGACAATAATAATTTTCCTCCGTAACCCATGACTCACAGTCAAAGGACACATCCACTCCAACAGAAGTTGGGTTTGATAAGAAATAGAGAAAGAAAAAAGATGTGTGCAACACACACAGATACATGTGCTTCTCACTTTGTGAGGTCACTGACTGACATAATGCATTCCTCATTATAACTTTATCCATCACAGTTAAAAGCCAAACCCTAACCCCAACCTTAATTTTAACCCTAAAACCAGCCTTAACTCTTAAAGAGCCATTTGACATTTTGGGGACCAGACAGGTCTCACAGTCCAACAAGTCCTCAAGACAGAAACACTCATTCACACAATCATGCACAAACACAATTATGCTCTTTTCTACAAAGGTAAACTCTAGAGCTTAAATATTTGCAATTATTCATCACAACACAAGGTTTCACAATGAGTTGTTTGGAAATTCATCCACTCCTGTTAAAGCAGACAGCTTCCTTGTAACTAGCTGTAATTGGCAGTAACACACACACACACACACACACACACACACACACACACACACACATATGTTTGGCAGCAAATCCTTTAACAAATAACATCTGGGATTGGTTGTCTACCTTCGCATTGGATAAAAGGCAACCCGACCAGCAACACAACAACAAATCACCGACAAACTCATCACTGTTGGTTTTTTGGCACTTCAACACTGGTCACAACTACAACCAGAACACGAAGACTGGCCACATGCATCGTGTTGTGGCTTTCCTATGCCTGTGAGGAGGTAATTGTTCAACAGAAGAAACAGAAGGTGAAAGAAAAGGACGATGAGTAGGAAAGAAAAGGGAGTGATAGCCCAAAGGTATCATTAAAAAAAAAAAAAACGACCTCGCGTGAAAGGGAAGGGGGAACAGCCCTCCGATCTGCGTGAGCTTTCTCCCAATTTTGTGTTTGATATGTGCGCTGCTAAGCTGCCATTTGCGTCATGGCAGCATAATTCATAGAACATTACATCTTCACAGCGGCGAGAAATTGTTTTATAATTTGATATAAACGCGTCGGACCAAATTGATAGCGTTTGCCATAAGAGCGCTTTGCACGCCAACCAAGTGACTTTGGCCAAATACGTCAGTGAAGGAATGAAACACCTTGTACAAAGGGAGTTACAACAGTCAGTAACACACAATAAAGTCGAAAGGTTACCTGCCTTGTAAATAACTGCTGAGGTGTAAACATAATAGTAACAAATAGCAACTGCATGTCCACATATAAATACTTCATCTGTGGATTGCATGGGGAAGTCCAAATATTGGATTTTCTCAATATTCCAATTTCCAATATTAATTTTTTATTTTTCTGTCCTTACAACATTGTCCCTGTGAATATATCTATCTATATATATATAGGAAACAAAAGGCCTCATTTCTCAGAGCACACTAGCACACTGCTCTCTGCTGTTCATTTCCATGTACTGTAAGAGGTGTTTGTACATGGGGCAACAGGAAAGGTATTTTCTAGAAAAATAATGCATCCACACTGTATTAGGCAGCAAGTGACCGTGGGTGTGTATCAGAAATGTTTTCATCAATTCCATGACCACATACCAGAGGGACTGATTCAACGGTGAAGTTTAGCCTCTGACATATAGAACATTTATCTTCTTCATGATGATGCCCAAAGAGGCCCTGCAGATTTTTAATAGAGCTTTCCGCCAAAGGACCATTTCGTAATTGGCCTTTCAAAGCTGCAATCGGAAATTACTGAAAATGCTGTTTTGTGCGACATGCACATGAGTTTGGTGACTGTTGCCACCACAGTTTGAGTAAATAGTCTCCTCTCGCACAGTTTTCACAACTGGCCTGTCTTTATTTATGAAATTATGACATTTTCAATTATGTCTCATTCGCTGCCTGTTTTTGTAATGGGACATTTGAAGCTCAACTTAAGTAAGCTAATAAATAACCATCATACCTTTTACTGAGGCCTTAAATCAATCACTTACATACACACTGCTGTCACTGCTGCAAACAGCCTAATGCAATTTGACATAAAAATGGCTCAGAGAATATGAAACCGTTATATAGTGTGTTATACATGAATCATACTACACATCACTGAGCTGATGAAGACTAGAAACAGAATAAGAATTCTGTTTAAAAATATCCCATCATGGAATTTCAGTAAAAAAAAGATGGTACGAGCAATAGCCTGTCTATCCTATGGCAAATTAGCGCCAGCTGACAGATTCGAGACAAGCCTAGAAGTGATTTTTAGAACCATTGGTGGGGTCCTGGAAGGAGCCCCACCCTGAGACTTAATAGGGAGACATCAATGCTCACGTCTGGAAAGACTGAGAAAGCTGGAGTCCCTGGCATCTTAAAATCGAGTGGTATTTTCTTATTGAACTCCATTACAATGGGATGATCGGCATGCGTCCCAGCTGTAGGAGTAGCTTGCCAGGCCAAAGTTCGATGACCTCATGTGCTAATCAGATCAGATGGATCTGATTATTATTGCTGTTAGACTTAGAGAACCATATGCAGTAGCCAATGGTACGAATGATTAATTACTTAATTCGATGAAAAGTAAGGAATCAATCCAAAAACAAAGCGCAGTGTAACTGATAAAAGATTTGCATATGTATTTTTACCTCTAACGCTATTTAGAAGAACCTACATTCCCTTGTCTCTGACAGTCATCAGCACTTTCCGGTGGAAGTACTGCAGGTAAATCCAGCTATCAGGAGACCATAAGGCTAAACTGAAGACATACTTGGGGGATTACATATCTTGTCTAACCTGAGAATGCTTCCAGGCTTGGCAGGTGGAGCATGAATGTGTGTAGTTACAGGTGCCAACACTATAGCACTGTGCACAACCTGGAGCCACAAAAAACAATGGGCAGGACAAGTGATGGGGTTGAAACAACACGTTTGTAATGGGAGCTTCTTTGTTTTTTTTTACAATCAGCCTTAGAGAAACAATGGGACAGACGGGTGATCGCTTATGTTGTCATACCTGCAGTGTTGTGCTCACAGCAGTAAAGGGAAAACAGGTGGGGAAGGTCAGAACAAGGAAGTAACTGGTGTGAAGAGGAAGCCGCCTCTGGTTTGGGTCTGGGGTGATGTGGGTGTTTCAGTCACACTTGGTGTCGGTGTGTTTGTGATGTAGATAGGTGAGTAATGTGTTTATTGACTGGATTCCGTGTTCCACTGACCCTTGAGCAAACCTTGCCCTCGCTGGGTGATCAAAGCCGTTACGTCATTGCATCGCTCAGAGCTCGGGGGATGTTTGTTTTCACAGCGAGTCTGGTCCAGCTGAGCGGTGCCCTGACTTAAAGCAGACTTCCTATTCATGAGGCTTCCACACATGTGCCGGGGAGTGCGCTTTTGCGCGCGTGTGTGTGTATGTGTGCGCTTACAGTATGATCTCACCTTGTGTGCCTGAAGCTTGTTAAGGGAGAGATTACTGCACAAACAAGCTGTTGTCAGCTCCAGATCTAACCGAGTCTCGGATGCTATAATCACCAGCTGTACGTAGTGCACGTTGCTCGATCAAACAAACATAACATAACCACAAAAACAAAAACAAAAAGCACACTAATTCAACCATGCAGCTGTTAACGAATATATGGTCTTTTGTATAAACAACAGAGCTTTAAGGTTGTTTTGCAGAAAACCGAATATTCGGACATCTGTTTCTGATGATCCCACAAGAGAAAGTAAAGGGCAGATATTTGGTCTTTTTTTTTTTTTGGTTTCCCCCACAGATGATCAGTCGTGTCTGTTCAGAACCTTTCCCGTAAACGGATGATCTGTTGTCCTTCTGGAATTTATCATGCAAGCCATTTGGGGATTAAATCCGGGGAAGAAATAATATTTCAGATATTGAACCGGCATCAAACAGTTTCCGACTGCAGTACGAGCAATGTAAAAATGAAGGATAGAAACCTGGTTCCTTGGAAATCCTATTGTGAACATTACAAATAACCATAGCAAGGTGCTTTGACTGATATTTATTTAACTATCTATCCAGTGATATATGCACGTCAGCTATTATAAAAACAAAACAAAATGTTTTCTTAATTGACTTTCTCTTCTCACTTTTCTAGGACAGAGATTTTATTTGAACTATATTACGGTTACATCAACACTTATAAAAGTAACATTAAGAACGGAGCAAGAGCACTGCAATACACCGCGACTCCTAATTTATCATCCTGCAACGCACTCTTCCTGTCTGCACCCATGGAGCTGGAGCATCACTTTGCTTTGGTCAGAAGAAGGTCCTGCTAGGCACCACAGATACTGTGGATCTTACTGTGGACACTATACTGACTGTGTATCTGGAAGTGTTTCATCAGTCTCCGTCCTCTAGATGTCTTTGGGGGGGAGAAAGGGTTTGGGGGGGGTCAAGAGAAGAGGAAGATAAAGAGAGGAGAAAATGAAAACACGCAGAACAAGGGAGAGGGGGAGCACGTGGTAAAAAATGAAAAAGGAGGGGTCGCGGTGGGGGCAAAGCTGGGGACAAGAGGAAAAGGAGAGGGGAAGATGAGGTGAGGATAAGAGAAAGAGAGGGATGTGAAGAGGGGATGGAGGGAAAGATGGGGAGGCGGTGAAGGAAAAACAAGGAGAGGAAGCCAAGGGGAGAAATGTCTGTGGAGAAATGTGCATCAGCTGGTGTGTGAGGCTGGTTCATGGCCTGCTCCCCACATCTTCCCATCTTTTTCTACCCAACTCCAGCCTTCTCTCCTCTCTTCTTCCCCTCACCCTTCCTCCTCTTTCCTTGGTGCCCCCCCTCCCCCCCATCTCCATCTCCTGCCCATCTCCATCTCCGCTAACTCAACACAACTTCCAACTTCCGATCGATCACCTGCCAATCGCAGGGGTCAGATTTAACTGCCTCGTGAACGCAGGCAGGACTTAAGCCCCAAGCAAACTCCAAAAACATCATATGTGTGTGTGTGGGAGAAATGTCTGTGGAGAAATGTGCATCAGCCGGTGTGTGAGGCTGGTTCATGGCCTGCTCCCCACATCTTCCCATCTTTTTCTACCCAACTCCAGCCTTCTCTCTTTCCTCTCTTCTTCCCCTCACCCTTCCTCCTCTTTCCTTGGTGCCCCCCACCCCACCCCCATCTCCATCTCCTGCCCATCTCCATCTCCGCTAACTCAACACAACTTCCAACTTCCGATCGATCACCTGCCAATCGCAGGGGTCAGATTTAACTTCCTCGTGAACGCAGGCAGGACTTAAGCCCCAAGCAAACTCCAAAAACATCATGTGTGTGTGTGTGCGTTTTGTGATCTTCCTTTTAAAGCAGCTGATCCATACAGACTGGAGCTGGGCATAATTACAGCTGTGGCAATTTCACACATCGCAGAGTCTGACTAACAGAGCCGTTAAAAGTTTTCACAATTTCAGTGCTCATAAGTTATGGGATGTGATCTCAGTAAACCGTGTATATGACCTACATGTTATCCTTCCAGTGTGTGGTGGGTGCAGAGAAGGCGAGGGGCTTCAGCTACAGACTGTGTGGGAGTTTCCATCTTCCTGGATGTAGCAGAGGATGTTCCTGATGTTTGCATTCACAAACTGGTGAATGCAACATGAGTTTAAAATGTCCCCACTTTATTGCAAACCCTTGCCGCTTGCAACTTTCTCTTGAAATCAATTTTGCTTCACAGCAGTTAGTCATGACTTTATCTTTTTCAAAAAGAATTTGTATTTCACGCAATTTACAGGCAGATTAAATCATTTCTAAAGAAGAGCTCATTTTCCATTTTCCAACGACAGCATTGCTTCTTGGTGAAAACTCTCAGATACATTGATGAAAACATCAACTCCATAATGCAAAAAGTAGCAAACACTGCATCCAGACTGGATCGAGTGGGACTTTAAGCTTTAAGACACGTAAACTTGGATCAAACCATCCCCTGTTTAAATGTTTGCAGTAACAGATAATACCCCTCAGGCACGTTGTGCATCTGTGAGTTTGTTTTGAGGCAATTAGTGAAGAGACTGGGGCCTGTTTTTCCAATTAAAGCATAACATAAAATCTGCAATATGCCATCCTTTAAGTGCTGGGGAAGTGCTGTGATTAGGTATGAAACTGCCCAGAACATTTCAAGAATTCATCCCTGTGGAGCGAGAGGAGCCGAAAGAGACGGTATAGGAATAGGAAAAGCGTGATCTCCATTAGTTTAATGAGGATGGCTGCAGTGTGTGACACCGTGGAAACAGGCAGCATGCAGCATCATCCGGGAAGAAAAGTTCAGCGCGTCAGAACGGTCCAGTCGAGAGTGGAATATTCCTGTGCCACAGCTGCAGGGTTTCTCGCCAAGTACCGATGAGAATTTCTATAAAACCACTGCCATCAGTTCCATGGTAGTATCTAATCAGATACTAGACCAGATGGGTTGTAGGGCCTGTTATCTGATTGGAAAAGTCATCAGTATCTTTTCTCGTGTCGTAATCTATGTTTGGGATTTCAGCATCAGTGTGTCTCATCGTGACTGGCTCTTTCCAGCAAATGTCCACTTTGATCATGCACCACAGATTTTGTGATGCCTAAAAGACTGGCTTTGTGGCATGATAAGCAGTTTGTTTTGATCGCAATAAACAGTATATCAGGGCCCCGCGAGCCGAGAGTGCTCTCTCAGCCACAGAGCGCGGAGCAGCCGTCCCCGTCATCTCCTCTGTTTATCGCCCTGACGCCACGGATTAGGGGACGGGACAAACATTTGTTTTGTAAGGCTCTGGAACGATGCGGTAATGGTGAGCCGACGCTGGCAGCGTCTTCAAAGAGCTCGGGAAAAGAAAATCATTTTTCCCAAACTCCAAAACAGAAAGGGAAAGGTCGTATTTGCCATTAAAGCGATATTTCATTGTTCCCCGTCAAAATGCTTCAGCTTCAGCGACTCCTGCAGTCACTGGACATTAGCCACAAGCCACACACACACACACACACACATGCCCCAATACTATATAGAGTTCACACAGTAGAGCACTGATGCATGGTTCAACCTTTCTTTATAAATAAGTTTAGTCTGCAGCTGAAGCCTTACATATATAAATAAATGCTCCCTCACAGCTATAACTGCTTTACTTCCAGCAGATACTCACTGTAATAGTTGTAATAAAGGAACTACTGCCTCTCTCCTCTGAATCAGCTGCATTGATTAATGGTACTCACTGTTCTGACTAACACAGTTTATTCTCTCATTAGGTTCAACAAACTTTGGTACTCACAGGGAACTGCGGCAGTCTGCTTTATGGATTGGGTCATTAGCGCTAAAATAAACCGCCCTTGTTTTGCCAGTGTCGACTCATATAGGTCTGGCCAAATAAGCTGGCCTCTCTGTTATGGATGACAGAGGTGCACACACCCCTGCAGCTCCTGTGGCCTCTCCTCTGAGGCCCTGCTTCATGTAAGAGCCTGAGGGGAAACGACCTGGGCTCCGTCCATATGGTTCACACACTGATCCATAAATCAGATTCTCAAATGAAGAGAATCTTCTGCAAAAGTTTTAAACATTTAAACGATTCTTTTTCTGACTGTAAGAATAAAAACATATTAATTCCATATCATATCAGCAATGTCATATCAATAATGTGTCAACAGCTGATTATTGTATTACTGTGTAGGATTTCAGTTAAATTAACAACCCCAGCAACACATGTTAATATTCCATTATTATTACCGGTCACACCATCTTGTGGAGGCCCCAAAAACTACAAGTTAAATAGTCCTATGACAGTATGATGATTTGTTGAAGTGTTAAGATCTAAATCATTTTATGTTATTGAAAGTTTTACAAAGTGCAGCTGTTCCCAAACTATGAAGAACATCTGTAAGACCAATGTACAGGTTTCATGCCAGATAGTTACCTGACATATAAATTTCTCAGTCACAGGTATATGAAAAAAAACAAACAAAAAAAAAAAACACTATTCCTTGCAGATGGTAGACTAGATAAAAACAAATTAGACTGTTGTGGCCACATGGTGCTGACAAACTGAGCCAGCATAAATAATGAACCCTGGCCAGCGGCTGCCCCTGCTAACCAAGGGACTTACTCATTACCCCTGTTGAAGAGGTACACATCCAAAACAACAACAGTGCCTCTTTCAAGATTATTGACTGCTGGGAGGACAGGGAGTAAAAATATGTTTTGCAAGTTTCTTCAAGAACTGAGCTGGCATCGCTTGTTGCCTGGCAACACATTTCACAATTTTTCCACCTGTTGGATCTTGTTTGTCATTAAAAGCCAAAGCGTTGATGTGGAGAGTTCTGCATAGACGCACCTGTCTCAACTTTGGAGTGGTCCGTCCTCTCCGTCACCTTCTCCTGACTGATGAGGTAATCGACGATCCGCACGCCGATTGGCGGCTCCGTGTGGTTCCACTCCAGGATGACCAATGAGCTGCTGGGCTCGTAGGTGTAGGACAGTTTCAGCCTGGTAACGGGGAGACAGAGACGCAAACCACCTGAGTGAAAGACGATGTCAAAAAACGATGTCAACTCATTCCAGTAGCCGAGCGCTGTCATTACCCCTCGTGTTTGTGCTCAGTGAGAATATATATTCTACAATGTCACTTTTCTCATTATGCTATGTCCGCTTCGACTGCAGTGATCTGTGTGTGCAGAGGCTTTCACACGGACGATCAATACACCAGCTAATTCCACTGATTAGCACACCCCAGCTGGACAGGATGAATAAATCAGTGACTGCTGTAATCATGGATGACACAATCCCACCCCTACCTCTTTTGTAGCTGGCATCTGTTTATTTACATTTATTCTCCTCTTTTTGTAGCCACTTCACAACTATTTATTGTTTGTTGTTGTTTCATATTTTGTGTCTATGTGTGTGTATAGTTGTCTGCTCTTGCGTTGGAGTGATTTTCCTGTCCGTGTGCTTGTTTTGCATCTTTTACATGAAGGCTCTGGTCCATTGGCTCCTGATCCTCAGGCCCTCATTCAGTAATCCATCCACAGCTGGATTACTGGGTTACAATGCAGTTCAGTTTACATATGCACCCTGATGGCCCATTACTCAAGACCACTGCAGCAGGAGATAGAGTTCTGCCAGTGAAATGATCGATGGTATTTACCATAACCAGTTTGAGAGTAATGTGTTTGGAAGAAGGTAATTTTATTCTAAGTTACTGACATGGGTTGGGGAAGTGGGGCACAGGTGGGCAGTCCATCTGCTCCGAAAGCACTGGAGTCACATCGGCACCAGTCGTCGATAACATCGCCCTTCCCCGAGCACCACAGCATGCTCATCATCGTCTCGTGAAGAGCCTGCAGGAGAGAGCCAGACCCACAGCACATGCAGAGCATGTGGTCATGAAACGTGTTATATTCACACGGCTACAGTACCTTACAAACTGTATTCTCACATCAGTTAGTTTATATTACTTTACAACACATATATTCATATTTCTATTCCTCTACAATTTCCAAAAAATACTAATACTAATATTACTAAATACTAATCTGTGTTGTTTCTCGATTAAACATAAACAACACAAAAACACTTTAATAAATAAATAAATTAATAATTAATAAATAAAACTGTTAAATGTATGTTGTAAACTTTTAACTTAGCACCAGATTACTGCAAATAAGACTGACATTTGCTACATTCTGCTACCATGCATCTATTGTAAAGATACTAATACAGAAATACAAATATAAAGACTGAGCTGGGATTAATGTATAGGCCTGTCTGAAACCTTCCTCACTCGAATACAGCTGGGAATCGATCAGACACGCAAAACCAGTCTTTCCCAGACGTACTACACGTGAGGACATGTGGTGCAGTGCAAATGAGAACCAGTGGCAAACTGCACAGGACTTACCCCACCAGTGATTTTACATCCTATCATAAAATGTATATACACATGTCTAATGTAGTTTAAGTTATGCAAAAACGTCAAAATGCAAAAAAGAAAAGATAAACACTCCTGTCTGCTATTGTAGAATTTAAATTAATGATAACTAAATGAACAAATACAATCAAACTGTAGCGTCTTAGTTTTCCATTAGTGACTTTTGGTAATGAAAATATGCTGAGATTAATAGGATGCATGCAGATACTGTGCGTGATCACTATTACATCATGATACGTAATCGTGGTAAGTTCAAGCCAACTCCACCAGTAGCTGCAAACTGAAGCATTAGCAACCAGGAAACAGCTTCAGTCAATAACAGCGGCTGGATTTGTCTGCCTGTGCTTCATGATGAAAGCCTGACACCCAGGGGGGTGGACAGCGTCGTATCGATCTTTCTTATGGCTTAGAGGCAGTGTCTACATGCAGTATCGATTAAGTCAAATAAGACACAGCATAGTATGGCGCATTATGGCACAGCATGCAGCCAGCAGAGGAAGCTTTTATATTCTATTATAATATATAAGCGATCATGTCAACCCTGGGACCACGTTCATGATGAGGCCATGTTTGAGTTGAATGAGTTTTTTTTGTTGTTGTTGTTGAAGCCTGATCGCTCCTTCACGTTCTGTATATTCAAAATCAAACAGTGTGTTTCAACATGTGGCTACATGATCACACACACGCACAGACCTACGCCCACACCCATTTATTTATTGTGCACTACATGCTGCTGCCCTCACACATTAAGAACGCTTGAATGAAAAACAAAACAAAAAAACAAACAAACAATACCTTAATTTTTGGGGGTAATGGAAAAAAATAGAATATTTGCAGTAAGGGCTGTTTTTACAGGCATTAGGATGTCCGTGTTGTATGTGCAGTACATTAATACTATATAATAATATAAAATGTAATTTATATTATATAAGACAAAACCCACTGTACACACCTGGTATGTCTCATTGTTGGACACTAATTCATAGATGGGTACAGCTTTAGTAATCTGCAGCAGGACAGGCTCAGACTGCTGCTTTCCTTGTGTCGCCCTGGGACTCATGTGGCACAGATGGCAGGAGCGGGGGCACTGGCCCTGGCTGTTACAGTCCATACGGACACCAGCTGCCATACGCTTCGCACCCGTGTCCAGCAGACTGGCCACATATGCAGGATAGGTCAGCGTCCTGGGCTCCTTGTCACGTTCCTCTGACTCCTCTGAGGGTGAGTTACCTGAACAGACAGATGGAAGGAAACCGGTCAATTGATCAAACGCCATTTCACCAGTTGTGTCACAAATGCACATGATCATATTGGCAAAGCAACAAATATGGAAAATGAAGTGTCCAAAAAACAAAACAATAAGTCCACCAAGCAATGTTAATTTATCCATAGTCACTGTCATTGATGATCATAAACAATGTATTTCACACACACACACACACACACACACACACACACACACACACACACACACACACACACACACACACACACACACACACACACACACACACACACACAGACACACACACACACACACAAACTATACTTCACATGTTGTAGCCAATGAAATAAGGGAGAGAAAGAATAAAATGAGCTATTTAATGATTTCATATACAGCTGTCAGACGTGTGTATAGGAAAATGAAATGGCCTGACCAAAAAGTTGCTCTTAATTTTTCATTTTCTTCTTTTTCTTATTTAGCAGCAAAACGAATTTGTGACAATAACACTAAGAAACCTTATTTGTGAAGCAGTTTAAAAAGTTACAAAGTGCTCGACAAATTTAAAACAGGATAAATACGAGAGCACTAAATTCAAGTGCAAAAATATGAATATTGCATAGAATAAAAATAAAATAAAACTATGAAATTAAACCAAAGAAGAGCAATTGAACATATAATTTAAATAAGGCACAATACTTCACTGAATAACCCACTAAGTGGTCTCATTTAGACCACTTAAATAAATTAAAAAAAATCTTTTTTAACAAATCACTTGTAACTAATAAATATAAGGCAGCAATATTACATTTATATAATTTATATATTTATTACTTTAAACATCTTATGTGTTTTATTATTATATTTATTATATATTTATGTTTAATTGACACATTTAAGGTGGCAGCTCTGTTTGATGATCGTGGGATCAACCAAGCTTTATACAGAAAAAAATTGTGAAAAAACAGTACAGGGTAAATTTGAGCATCATTTCTGTCATCTCATTCGAGTAATTACAAGGAAACAATATTCGCTAATTGCAGTCGGATTCTGTAACTGCAGTGTTTAACTCGTCTAAAGGGGACACACTCTGCCAAAATTGCAATTTTACATTGCTATTGTTTGGCAGTATGTTATACTATGCCAACCATCTGCACACTAAGCAGTCCTTGGAGCACTTTAACTTTTACTGGTCATCTGGTTATAAACGACACAAACACACACACACACACACACACACACACACACACACACAAACAAAAGTCAACATAACCTTAAGCACGACCATGTGTTAAAGACAGAATAATATGACTGACAGGTCAAAATCAAGATCAAGTTTCATTTGTGCAAAATGACCAATAGGAAGGTAAGTCCCATATCCTGGCTGTGTGAAGTTGGCCGTAGCAAAGTTAAACCTGCACCAGAACCAGAAGATTTTCCAGAGCAGACCGTCTGTTTTCCATTTGCATCCAGAGATAAATCAGCCTCCAGAGATAAATCAGCCTCCAGAGATAAATCATTGATGCTAGACAGTTCATCTAGATCAGTGACAGGTGGCGGGGCACAAACCTTTACTGGTGATTACACATGAGGTTTATACACAAAAGATTTTGTCTTATGTAAATATTCAAGAGTATTTTTCCCCATAAAATGTTGATTTGTATCAGTAAACTACCATTTACAGGGGAATCCGGGGCGCAGCACCACAGTGAAACCTGCCAGAGCCCATTTTTCTCATTTTTTCTAAGGGGGGTGTTCAGATTACCATTTCTTGGCTGTGGGCAAATGCAGGTAATTTAAAAAGCTCAAGCACCAATTAGGAAATAGATTTATTGTCAAGCTACCTGCGATGGCGTACTCAGGTTTGTGAGCTTTGGGCTGATGGAAAAAGATGCACGCAAGCTCTGGAATTTGCAAAACGTGCAAATTGATGCCGGCAAAGCCATTTCTCGTTCATATGTCTAATGCTTCGTCTTCCTCTTTTGCATTACTGTTTTTAATGGAACTTGTGATGTGTGAAATTGTTATTTGCAAACGCATTCTGTTTGTACCTGGTGTGACAGATGTGTCTGTATGTTGACGATGTTGTTGAATTTGCATCTATCTAATTTTAAATGTTTGGATTGAAAACAGAGGAATCGCCTGAATAGAGGTTATTTTCTTTACGTAAGCAAAAAACTGACTTGATGCACGTAAACCAACGTGTTCACACAGATGCATCAGCCCAGTTCTTTGTTACATTGGCATTTCAAAGACACGTGAAACAGCACATCTCTGAATAACACTGCAAAACAACTGAGTCAAAAGCAACTGCAGAATGAACTATCTCGCTATTTGTGTTTGACTGTGTGTATGCACAACTATAAACACACACATTATGTGTATGTATGAGGAGGTTCTGAATGTAATCATCGAAATATCCGGGATAGATTTTGTGCGGTGTGCAATTATCACCTTACTGATACACACACACCATTTAGTGTAACAGCTCTTGACTCATTAAGTCTCATGGCTTTTCCAAGTAATGTCATGACTGACAAGCTGCAGTGGATTTAATTTGTCGCACTGGAGGGTGATGAAGTTTCTGTCAAATCAGGAAAGACTAATTCTTACAATAATTCTGTTTGAGGCTCGATTAACTGAAACTACAAGGTCAACTATGTAATTCACACAGAGTCGGAGGATATAAAAAAATATCCATATATTATATGGATATTATATATTAATATATTTGATTGTGTATTTTAACCAAAATAATCGAGGTAACAGCAACAGTAATATGCTAAACAAAGACAAATGACATCCCCAGTCATGGACTGTGTCCTTTGTACCAAATTAATAAATATACTTCGGAATAGTATATGTGTGTACCAGAAAATGAGAATAAGTATTATTTCTCATTTGTAATTCCCTTGCTGATGAAGGACTTTTTGCACGAGTGTGCACATCATTACTGAACATGCCCTTGACAGCGTTAGTGTGACGCTTGAAGGCCATGCTGCGATGAGGTCACTGAGAGCACTTGACAGATGATACCTCACCAGTCAGAGCTATGTGAAGGTAAATGAGGTCTGACTGAGGGCAGGGTTTCATGAAGGGAGAAAGATATTTTCTGAATGAATAATTAATTGCACGATCAAACATAATGACCTGCGAGGGGGCGTGCGTGTGCTGGATATATGTGAGAGGAGCAAAACGTCCGATCCGCAGGGCACGATACCATGTGGTCAAACAAAGGCAGGAGAGGGGACGCTCAAGCTCTTCTTTGTCATGTGTGGGTGGGTAGAAGCAGATCAATGAAAAGCAGGGAGGAAAAAAAAAAGAAAAGAAAAATATATCCAGGACTCAACTGGGTGATTACATGGTGGTGTGTGTACACATGTGCACAAATGATCTCCATTCTCAGACCCATTCATCTGAATGTTGCCGAGCATGTCAGTGTCCCCCACGCTCTTGACCGGCCAAACTTTCATTTATCCACGTCAAACTGTCTCACTTCCTGCTAATCACCGCTCGCCATTCATCATCCTCTTCTCCAGCTCCTGCCAGATGGAAATGAAACCTGGCAGTCATATTAGGACGGCTGGGTGCCATTTCGGGCAAAGAAGATTGGCATTGATTGGTTCAGTTTAGTTTTGGTTTAGTTCAGCGGTGGTGATTGACAGCTCGGACCACGGGGGAAATTAAAGCAGGCAAACAGCCTGCCCTGAAGACACCTAGTGGCCAAACATGCACATGATATTACGATCCTATGTCCTCTCTTCTTCTCGTTAAATAAAACTATAAATCTTAAACTGTGACTATGAATCTAGGAGCTAAGTACAATATGTGGCAAAGATACAGACACAGTGTGATGTAAGAGGGTTATTTTAAAAAAAATTCAAAAATAAAATGATACACAAATTAATTTATAAATCAAATGTTGAAACCTCTCTAGTCAGTGTTACGATTATAACAGAAAACTAAAATGGAAACAAAAACAACAAAGAAAGATCTCAATTTTAATTTTGTTATTATTAAGTATTTGGATGAAACAGTAACCATTCAACTTCTCTGTGACTTGTTATTGTTACTCCGCCTCTAGCAATCACTGGAATCCTGTGATTGTTGCATGTGGTCCTGACAGGAGGTTGCAACGTTGTCACTCTGTGTGACCTCACATGTTTGTGTACTGTGTATCACTGGAATCGAGGAGAGACCGCACCGAAACCTGTGTGTTTGTGTTTTAACAAACCCTAACACAGCCAACATATGTAAGTACATCAGTAAAAAAAAAAAATCACACTGTGTACTAAAGTAAAGCACAAAGACAGGACAATACCCACATTACTTGTTAACCATAGACACAGCTACGGTTATTTTGCACATGCCAGTTATTCTCTTCAGTACAGA
Organism: Trinectes maculatus; assembly: GCA_016785345.1. Lineage (NCBI taxonomy): Eukaryota > Metazoa > Chordata > Actinopteri > Pleuronectiformes > Achiridae > Trinectes > Trinectes maculatus. The sequence continues at coordinate 428,203 of JAFBJQ010001022.1, forward strand.
GGGAAAGTCGGAAAGTGATGCTCGAGAGCATTGGGAGAAACATAAGACGATGATTCACGTCAGACGGACGCGACCTCCTGCTCCTGAAGAACACTGAAGTGTCATCAAGTTCACTTGTCACTCTGATAAAGCTTGTCTGAAGCCTTTAAGTGTTCTTTACACTTACATGAAACAAAATGCTTATGCTTGACGTTTGTGTACTTGACTATGCGAGGCTTTTGCGATGCACTGAGGCAAACAGCTGGCTGAGGACACTCGTCTTCCCAAGGTGAACTATGGCTTCTAATGTTCATCCTGCGTTCTTCTGTCACAAAAACAAAACAAGTGAGCGCCGCGCTGGTCAGTCAGAACATTTTTTTCTTCTTGTCGTTCAATCACACGTTTCCATTTTCCACAACGCAAATACGCGTGTTAGGTGTCAGAGAGGAGAGCTGGAATATAAATCTAATAAAATAGAAATCATGTCACTGATCAAACAAGGCAACGATCTCGACGCTCCCACATTTTCTGACACGTTCTCTGCCTTTATTTCTCACATTGCTCACATTTGTGTTCAACTATGCTACAGGTGACAAATTGTAGAAAGTGAGAATTGCAATTCATTATAAAGCAGGTGCTGTTTATAATAAATACCGTACATGCATTTAAATGCTTAATCCACAGGGACATGCGCACACACACGCACAAATACAAATTTCAGGGCTTTCATACATTTGTGATGTCACATCAGTGCAGCCTGACCTCAACCCCCATCCCCCAGTACATCCCACTAGGAAACAAGCTTTTTTACTTGATGGTTCAATCATCCCGGTCCCTGAGCTATGACGCTACATGACTGGAAATTGCCAAGGAAATGTTAGATGTCAGGTCAAGAGGTCGCTTTACTTGTTTAAGTGCATGGTTTCCCCCAAAAAGCCACAGGTAAAAGTCCATTCCTCCCTGTTCATGTCAGAGTGTCAGAGAGAAGTGTCAGAGTTGAACCATACTGAGATGGTTTTTATTTTTGACCTCAAATATAGCACACATACAAACTTCAGACAAAACACTGTGAAGGATCTACAACCTAAATGTCTGATAGCTGCAGTCACACACGTATCATAGAAAAACATTTACCCTGCAAAGCCTGACCACTTGCAGTTTACAGCTCCGGAGGTAATAAAGCCTGAAAATGTGCCCACGTATGCAGACACACACACACTCACACAGCTCATGAAATGTTTGTCGGAAATGTTTGTATCACTTTGCACAATGCAAAGTGATGATGGGACACTATTCAGACAAAGCATCTCCATATCCTCCTCTCTGCTTCGTCCCAAAGTTCAGTTTTCCAATATTTACTCCTTAATTCAATTTATTTCTCATGACAGGAGCGAGAGCCTTTGTGAGCCAACGTGCCTGTGTGTTATGTTTTTTATGCTTGTGTAAACATATTTCAAATAAGTGCCGAAAAGGGTTTATTGTTAGCTCATGGGTTTAGCCTAGAAGCTAACTGAAGGCTTATATACAAGCTAGGTAAAGATTACTGCTCACACACTCTTTTTAAAAAATATATATATTTAATTTATTTATGATTTGATGATGATTTTCCATATTTAATGCGTCATTCAACTAGCATAGCAGTAGCATAACAAAGCATCTAATTTGACTAACTGTTTCAATATTACAGACTGCTAACTGTACTCTTGTTTCCAGCAGTAGCAACAATCTACTTCAAGAAACATACAAATAAAATTGAAAGGTAAAGCTCTTTAAGCATTTCAAGTGAAAAAAATATTAATAGGTTTGTTGGCTAATTGCCAAGCACCAAAGAGCAGGTGGGCAAAAGCCGTGTCTCTATGCAGATAACAAACTGGTGAGTCACAGTAGTGCAAACTTAGCTATCCCAATATGAAGGCACACAGCCAATTAATGTGTCCTTCCAAAACGCAAAAAACATTCCACGCATACCAGTTTAAATGTAAATACTAGGCCTGATTAGCTAGTGGTACACATGTTAAAACACAGTGGAAGGTTTGACATTATATTGAAAACATTTGGTGAACGAAGCTGTTGATGCAATAGGAAAATCTTCTGCAGACCAGACTGTCTCTTTTTGTTTCCGTCCACATTGTTTACATGGCCTTGTCTGCTTTGTGGACCGCGTCCTCTGCAAACTACAGACCTTGAGCTGGGACACAGCTACAGTCAGAAGCTAGAAAAATAGGCTGAAGCAAAAAAAAAAAATAAAAAAAATAAAAAGTTGCTTTACAAGTGTCTGACGGATATGCACAACAAAATGACAACAAGTTTGGAACCGCGGTTGTGGATTTGGAGGGAACTTTTACTTGACGGCAAAGTAACACACTTCAGACTCTAACAAAACTCTCAGTGGCCGTGTTGCATTGTGGGTAACGAAAGCACCAGGCCTTGACTACAGAGTAGGCTACAATTCGAGGAAAACGAAAGACTGCATATTTATAAGATTCAAGAATCTCGACTACAGCCTGATCCTAAAAGGTTTGACTCAACTGTGGACTCAGGAGAGATGCATGATGGGGAAATTCGCAGTGTGAGCAGGTATTAGCGTATGTGTTTATCTGTTCTTTTGTGTGTATCAGTATGAAGCCGGGGATTAGGGGGTTGCTATGACCCACTCTGTACCAAGTGAAATGACTCATCGTATCTATAATAAACAACAGATGGAGCTCAGAGCTATTCAGATTCATATGATACCTCCGCATCCGCCCTTTTATATACTCCCACACTCTCCAGTGAGAGGTAACTCCGTCTTCATCCACCACTGACTCACTCAAGTCACTTCCTGTTTGCAAAACTATACTCTGGAGTCTCAAAGCGACTTCAGAGATGGAAGAGAGACACAGGATGAGCGTGCAATCTTCAGATATTGTTGGCGTTAATACACTGCTGCGTTTTTGGAGTCGCTTTTCCCGTCTCCTATAGATTGTCAGCTCTTTCCCATTAGATCTCCTTTCATCAGACCTCTTTGTGAACGGATGACTCATTAAATCATCATTCCTTCCTTCAAAGAGCATGATTTTCACCTCTCACGTCATTGAGAGGATTTCTAAGAGACGCTTTTAAGCTAAATGCAAGACTCGAGACCTGCGCTTCACCTCTTTTTCATCCTGCGTGGATTAATAGGTTACATTACTCAACACGACTCCAGTGAAGGTGTCTAGGTAGCCACTAGGTGGTGCTAGTGTATCACTGACATGACCATGGCAGCAGCAGCTGGAGCAGCTCCACCGTTCAGAAAGCAAAAGCAGGGCAAATCATACCTAACCTTTAAAATGTGTTTGGCTGAGATGAACGTTCCATGCTCGTGGAAAGCAATCATCAGCTCCTGCTGATCTAAGAACGCAGGAAATCAAGGCGGGCAGTTGCCTAATAGAGAGAAAGGCAGCGAGATGAAAAAGTGTATTAAAGAGGGGGAGTTGTATGTGGAGGAGAAAAATGATAAACAGATTTGCAGCGGCAGAGAGGAAACAGAATGAGACGCATGTAAACAATATCATGGGTGTTCAGTGCGTCAGTATCTGCGATGCAGTCTGTACAAATACATCAGAGCATGTTTACACAAATGGGGCAAATCTTCTCAGATGTGTGTCTCTCTGCATGTGTGCACACACACACACACACACACACACACACTGAAATGACACCTTCGCCAGCAGCCACGCAGTTTGTACCTGATAAGTGGCTCTGTCCCTATCCAGCCACAGCCAATAGGAAATAGAGAAGTGTGCATGTTTCGCTTGGCCGCAAAGCCAAGCTGAGATCTGCTGTGACTGCGCCTGTGTGGAGCATATGAGCAAAAAAAGCAAACGATTTTGTGCTGTTTGTCACTGTGTTTGTGTGTGTGTGAAAAAGCAGGGAGGGGAGTTATGCATGCGTTTGTGCGAGAAATGAGAGACAGCGAAGTTGAAGAGACTGACATGGAGAGAAGTTTGTGTGTGTGGATATATGTGTGTGTGTGTGTGTGGGAGGATAAGCAACAGCATGTGTGTTTGTTTTGCAGTGTAGCAACACTCGAACTCCCCTGTGAATCCATGTCAGCAGTGCCATCAACCACCTCAACATGACAATTCTCAACAAACTCATTACACTGCATGTATCTGTCAACAAAAGTCTGCATCAGCTGCCCAGGTCACAAAGCCCTGGTGACGAGACAGGTCGTCTTCCAATAGGGGGCCTTGGCCATGGCTGTTGAAATATCTTTGAGCAAGGATGAATAAAGCCTGCTTTTCAATCTAGGGGACAAAACACATTTACAAGTGTCAGACATTTACAAATGTGTTGTCATATCTGCTCATCAACCTGGAATTTATCACTAACATTGAATTAAGGACTGGGCAATAGTAATATGTGTGTGTGTGTGTGTGTGTGTGTGTGTGTGTGTGTGTGTGTGTGTGTGTGTGCGCGCATATATACTGTATGTATAAATATATGTATTTATAAATCAAGTAGCACCCATAGTACTTGCTGAGTGCTGAGTAAACTAGTATGTACTGGCAGCACTGCAGATACAGTGTGTATCTAAATGTTTGGGCTGTATATGGTTGTGTTGTGTTACTGAAATGAATACAGTTTGTTGGAAGAAGGTATAAATCCACATGCATATTTAAATGGTCAGGTGCAGTGATCAAATAGATACAGAGTCTAAAGTGCAAAACCTCCTTGTTTAGCTGTTGGGTGTTTTCAGCAATCTGCAGTTGGTGGAGCCTTAATATGCGAACACTGCGGAATGAAGTCTCAGATCCAGTGACTTTTCTCCAGGCCAGCCAGATACAATATGTTAACTGATGATCCCTGAGCTCAGTGTTGTGCTACCTGTCCTGGTAATCCAACACGCAAAGTAAAAAAATGATGCTGTTTGCCAGTAGCCTGCATATTAGTTATGCACCTGGCTTGAGATATTAAAAAGCCCTGGAAAATATATTTTCTTCATCCGCGTATGACTAAGAGCGTTGCCGTTCCTTCAGAAAATAACAACTTATCTGCCAAAGATTTAGAAAAGTTACTTTGCAATATTATTTTTTTTCAAAGTAATAACAGTTTTGTTATCAGGCCACTGTCAATCAAAACATATTCCACCCAGTCCTGATGTTGCGGAGTGTTTCTTTAGTCCTGATAAAAATTGGATAAAACAGACACCTCAAATCCAACTGAGAAACATTGTTTTGTTGTTATTAAACTCTCAGGCTCTTTCTTTAACTTCTGATGTGATCCAGCTTTGATGATGGATGTTGTTGGGTGTGGCAGATTCTCTATGCGCTCTGTTGTACCCCATCCAACAGTGACGTCCTAATGTCCTGGAGTATATCAGTTCATCCCTGCAGCAATAGGAGGAGTTAAACCACTAGTGGCAGCAACAATAACTTTAATAAGCCATTCCTCAAGAAAAACTAGCCATGCTTTACATTGTCCCTGTCAGAACGCACCATTGCAAGTAGCATTGATGTTTCCCAGGTGCATTTGTGCTTGCAGCTCATGCATTCAAGTTCCACGTTTCCAGCTCTAATAATGCAAGAAATCAGCCTTTTTCCATCACAGCGCGCACGTCCCTGCTAGACACACTGGCTCGACTCCTAATGCAACAGAGAACAGCAGCTTCTCTTTGGAAAAAGAGAGACATTTAAGATCTACTTTTATGTTTGTCAGTGATGACGAATAAAAAGGGACTTCAAAATGAAACCTGAGCATGTTAATGGGTGGACCAATAAATAATGGTGCACTTGTGTTTCGCTTGTCTGTCTCGTACAATAAAAAGGTGAATGACTGTGCACCAGTGACTGCCGTTTCACAATGTACAAAAATATTTCTAAAACGGCAAAAGTTCACAAAAAAATGAGAACAATGATGTGGAAAAGTTGGCATATCAACAACAGCGATGTAATAAAAGCTGATAGAATGGATTTTTCTAATGCGTGTTGCGGGTGAGATTTTGAGACCCAGTTTGCCTTGCATGAGTTAATGGATCACAGAAAAGAAAAGGAAAAATCCCCTGACACAGATATGGATCAGTGGATAAGGAAGATGGAAAATAGCCAGGAAACTGTACAACCTAAAGTTCAATATTGCTTTAATGTGACGATAGAGCTGCAGCATTTCCTGCCCCTCCATCCTTTCTACCGCTGCAGGCTTTGTGATTTCCCCCCATCCTGCTTTATCCTGCTGCATACAAACGACCAACATGAGCAGAGCTTGGTAAGCCCTGCTGGAAGCGTGATGTTTGAGGCAGTATGTGGTGCATGGCGAGCTGTGAGTGGACGCTGTTTGTCTGAGTGCTGATTAGGGCTGCTGACCGCAGCCTGACAGGCCCATTAGTTACATCTCCTTCATGGATGCTGAAGGTCTGCCTGTCTGTCTGTCTGTCTGTCTGTCTGTCTGTCTGTCTGTCTGTCAGCATGTCTCCCTGCACGTTCTCTGTACATGTTCATCAGCTTCACTTCCCTAACCTTTCACTGACTCCGGCTGTTTTCTCCTGCTTCATACGTTACTGTCACAGCCTGCCTGGCTGGCAGCATGTACTGTACACGCACAGCCCCTTAAATGTCACAAGCCATGGTTCTGTATGAGTGTCAAGTCATTTTGATGTGAACTTTTGAAATGTCACCCCCCAGTAAAAAAAACAAACCAAAAAAAAAAAAAAAAAAAAAACATTTGGGCACATTCCCATTAAGTGGTCCGCAGCAAATAAGCCAGCTTGAGAGTAGTGTCATCAAAAGGTGGTGGGATAATGTGTTGATCTTGCTACAAACCCAGAGTCAGCTGGGACTGTCTGATAGTACAGTATAGATGATGGCTGGATGACTGGATACATAAGAATGTGCATAGAAATACACTGGTATATGTAGCTACATCCTAATGTCTGCACAAGTTGACATAGCCTCAAGCTTTGCGGACTATTAATGATTTTCCCACCAGCTTGAAATCTTCAGCGCTAAAGAGAAATTAGTTCGAAGAAACCCAATTACAGTCACAACAGAAACTTTGAAAATGTACAGAGCAAATGTGAGAAAATTAAAGTTTGACACTGCAAATAACCCATCATCTGGGAAGTACGGCGAATCAGAAACTCTGTTAATTGGCTGGTTCAGGGGAAAGTTTTTTTCAGATCACCACGTAGGAGCATGATTTCGTGACTTGTAATTTGGAGCCTAATCAAGGAGCACTGGGCATCTTAAACAGTGAGGTATGGAAAGTTCAATAAAAACCTCAGTGATTTCATCACAGTGTCAGTATCATCGCATATACAAGGCTGCCCTATAAAGAGTACTGTTGTGCTGCATGGACACAAGATACAAGCATGTGAAGGTGCAGCTGCACATAATAGGAATATTATAAGGTCTTCAAAAGGCCTTACTGAGGTCTAACCCATGATCCATCATCTTATAGGGCAGGTAAAAGTACCCACTGTACACCGCTGGCTCTTTCCGCTCGCGTCTGTGAATTGTTGCTGGCATTAACGTTGAGCGGTGTGAACTCACCTGGTGCTAAAGACCAGAGTAATGTAGTGTGGCAAAAATGTTTCTCAGCTGATGCGGCTTCTCATGTCGGTTTCGGTTTCGCTGCTGTATGATAACAGCTCTAGGAGGCGTTAATGAGCCTTACAGCCGGGGCAGCGACAGCCGAACATGGTGTAATGGTGGTAGAAACTGCTGTTGGTTGAGGAATAACATGGCAGTTTGCATCGCTGAGGCAGCGCTGCCCGAAAACTATCCATCACTGATGACTGTAAAACTCCTTATTGACTGAAGAGAATTTAAGTCCGGCTGTTAAATTCTGTTATGTTGCATTCACAGACATTTCACATATTCTGCTAATGTAACTGCTAATGCTACATTAAATATATGCAGCAGTAATCTGGCAGCTATGTTGGTCTGACAAGCATGTGTCAAACTAATGGGGAAATAATTATGTTCACAAACAATGAAAATAATGACGTTCAGTGACTTCATTTTTGAAATCACAAACTGCCACAGTTACTGTATCCTCATCGTGCTTCACAACACAATGTGGCCAAAAAAAATGTCATCTGCATTAATGGAGAGCCAATTTCATGCCCTGCTGTTAGTACGCTGGCATCGCCACCTCCTGAGCTTCCCACTCTGTCTTCATTAATACTGCGAACACCTTCATATCAGACAGCGCCACCCTGTTGCATTCTCGCTCTGTACAAACACGCTGCTCTAACAAGGCACCGCTTCCCAGAGTGTTACATGGATGTGAAGAGAGAGACAGAACAAATAAGAGGATATGGAAAGGAAAATAGCGTGGCGGTGTAGGAGACAGCAGAACGGAGCAGACATTTACCGAGCGGAATTTCCATAATGACTCCGTTTATGATGGTCACTTGATCCAGGTGGCTGATCCTCTCAGCAGCACATAAAAGAGATAATTTCCCGTTAACATTTTTAGGGTAGCATAGTCGGAAAACTCATCTAGGGACAAGACATGGATAGCGGGAATATGATGAACTCGGGAGCCAACGCAGCTCATTGGAAGAAAAGATATGACGACATAAAAAAAAGGACTAAAAGTTAAGGAGGAAGAGGAGTAAAATATTAATACTCTACACGAGCAGGACAGTTAAAAGGTGTCTTTTTGTGCTGATGAGTAAAGACTGAACATTTAAGCTCCTTACTGCCGGGTGATTTCTGAGTTTGATGTTCCACCAGGCAGTTTGAAGACTGTATCGCTAACAGTCAGACATAAACTGTAAAGGCCTTGGACTTTACAGCTGCACAGTCTTAATATGAATAGATCCAAAGTATGGTGCGGAAATGTGACACTCTTAGTAATAAAATCAGATGATGATCATTCATCTCTCTTGATGATCATTTCTCTTATGCTATAGAATCATTAGATTTACAGGGGGTCCTCGAGTTACGACGGACATCCGTTCCTGAGAATGTGTCGTAACCGAATTTCGACGTAAGTCGGAACATACGTAAGGTAGATACTAAGTTGTGCCACCAGATGTCGATTTCACATAAGTAAACACAAGGCAGAGTAGCCCAGCTGTGCTGTGGAGGTGTTGGAGAGCCGGCAGGCGCGCTGAGAGACAGAGAGAGTGCTCACCATCTAGTTCCCGTGTGAAGTCTGTACGTATTTACGGGGCAAACCGCTTAAGCCGAAACAAGGAAGTTCACGGGAGATGTGTCGTAACCACGAAAACGTCGTATCTAGAGACCGTCGTAACTCGAGGACCCCCTGTATTTATTTTTGGCTGTTTTGGTTTTACAGCCCACTAACTGTGCACTCCCGCATCCTGATTCCACGAGGCAGGAGTTAGTTAACAGCGATGCTAAACTGTATGAGTGATCAGATTCAACGTGAGCCTTATTGTGTACAATTCAGTTCAGTGGTCTGCAAGAACTTTTTCGTTGACAGTTATCAACAGGTAGAGAAAATATATCGCAACTGTGACATTACCAAGAACTGGACATCCTTTCAAAACTAAGAAAGCTGGTCTACAACAACATCAGAGGAACTGCAGGTTTTCACTGGTTGTGTGACAGCAGTCGACTGTATTCTTCATATGTCTGAGATATGGTGTTGAATAACAAGAGTGAAGCCTTTTCTTTCATAAAATATAAAAATAAGAAAAATAAAATAAAAATATAATATAATATAACAATAGCAATAATAATAAAAACACCGTCCCCATGGTGAAACATGGTGGTGGCAGCGGCATCATGCTTTGGGACTGTTTACCTTCAGATGCAACTGAGGCTTCATTTTTTATAACCTAGAAAGCTGAAGATGAAGAGGAATGTCACCCTCCAGTATAACAACAACCCAAAGCAAACATCCGAATCAACAAAAGGATGACTTCACCGGATATTGGGTTACAGTATGGATTGACTCAGTCAGAACTCCTTGACTCATTGACCTCACCCAGCATCAATATTATCAAAATTACTCAGCCAAGTGAAGTGGACCTGAAAAACCTGTCGGTTGGAGGGAGGTGGTAAGCACTTCCTCTTCCTGCATCATTTGGGCTATTTGATAGAAACGAGTAGATCGATTCTCAAATTAATATTTGTTGAAAACAGAAATGCAAAAAAAAAAAAAAAAACGAAAACTGTACTTAACATTTAGGAGTTTGGGGCTGATGTTTACTGCTTTGACATCTTGTTGCTACTACCTGTAAGTGGAAGACAATGTGCATGTAGAGGTCAGGTGGGATCACCTGGGATTTTTGGTTGCCAACAGAAACATTACCAATTTTATTTCTGTCAAGGACCAAAAGCTTATTGTAATAATAATAATAATAATAATAATAATAATAATAATAATAATAATAACCTAAATATACCATGAAGGCTATCACATGCTTACTACAGTGACTGCTCAGGCCATTTCTCTCCATCACCATGGTTGTATTTGTCCACACACAAACACTCACTCACACGCACACACACACACGCAAAAAATTCACCAGTGCAAGGTGAGGACCATAAAGGTCGACGGTGCCATGGGGATTTTTTTTTTCTTCACAGCGATAAAGATCAATTTGAGCGTCTGAGGCTGGCGGTAATAAGATATAAGATGGCTGTGGAGGGACTTGTCTGCCAAGAATCTATAGCAGAGGCCATCCATTTTACACTGCCAACAGGGAGTTAGAGTGAGGACTTGACAGCAACATGTGTATGTGCACGCGCACACTCGCATGGAAACACGAGATATTAAATAGTTCACTCCTGGGTTTTCTGGGATCTGTGGCGCTGTTTGTTGGGAGATTTGTTTATTTTTACAAATTGTATTTGTCCTTTTTTTTAAATCATCTACATACGGACTGTTACTCTCTGACGAGGGAGGCAAAGTTTTCTTTGCACTACTTTTATCGGACACAGCGCTGACCTTCACAGCGCTGGTCTAACAATATAGCCCAACAACTAAACACTCGTCTTATCCCGACAAGCTGAGGGAGATGAATAATTCTTCAGTCATGAATAAAGGCTTTTCAACTCACCTCTGCATAACAATCATTGAAAAAAAGAAAACTGTATGTCTCTGTGAGATAATCTAGTCTGGACCAGATCATCTTGTGCTGACACTGCAGGGCTGTTTGACTTATTTCAGGTAAATGCAAGTTGCCTTGTGTTAATTCTACTTTGGCATCATGTGCAGGCAGCTACAGAGACCAGGAACAGTTATTGTAGGCTCATAGGCGCTGAGGGTCTTCAACACTCTCTGGGAGAGGGGGATCCCTCGATGACCCCATGTGTCATGTCACCGCAACATGACACATGATCCACATACACATCCAGCAGATTTGGTCCAGATATTCAGGCTTTTATCATCTGACATGAAAATGTATTTACTTTTTGTATTTAAATGAATCTCATCGGGTGAAAGTGACTTAATGCATTGGCAGCCACATTTGATTATTTCGAGTGAAGAAAAATAAAAATATATATTTTCACTTTGAAAAGCCTGGCAGAGATAATTTGGCACAGGTTGAAAAAGAATTGGCTTATGGAGTGCGTCATCTCGATGCGTACACAGAGACAGCCTGAGCAAAGTTCACAGCTGGAAGAGAGGGGACTCGCTTTTATCCTGGGTGCCTTTCAGTCTCTTTTCATTATGGAGGCTCACAAGCTGAGGTGCGCTGAGGGCTGTTGACAAGCTATAGGGTTTAACATAAAATCTCTGGCTGCGGAGGTAAAATCAAAGCAAAGCGTAAACACATGGAGCTCACTTCTCCAGCAATTATCCCCCACCAGTTCCTGTCGTGTATCGCATACTGTACAAATGTAGAATAACAGATCATCTGTCTGTCACTGTTCATTTGTGAAAAGCTGCAGCACTCAGATTCCAATCAATTGTTTTTTTCGGTGCCAAATGTAATTTATAGCGTCAGACATTTGTGTTACTATTAACATGTGTATGCAGTGTATGCAGTCGTTCATGTGACTTTTCTGTCTCAAAGTTTGATTTTCTTTCTTCACCCTGTTATTTTTCTTTAATCAACCATCTTGAGAAAGACTCGATATGAGGATGCTGTGGTCAAGAGTGGGAGTACACAGCCCAAAAGTCAATTTGTCGCAGTTTTTCATGCCAGTGTCAATGTGACACATGTTAAGCAGCATACTGGGATTTATCTTCTGCTATGCTGGTAAATCATTAGAATAAGAAGTCAATAAGTGATTGGGTTGGATTTACAGCATGTTTTATTATTCTGAAATGTCAAAGAACCAATCTAAAACGCTTAGAGAATTTATGAGACGTAACAAAGGCAGATTCCAGAAAAAAAATGAATATGAATATTGGAACCATCCACCACTATAATCCAAACACTGAGAAATAAGAAATATACCTTCTTTGAAAGATGTCAACAGAGAACTTACTCAAACTGATAAGTGCATGTGAACTTTTCATATGGTTCACAAAAATAGAAGAAAAAAGAAAATGAATGTGAGGTAAAACTGCTACAATAAATGGAAAAAACAACAACAGGAATACAGAGAGGAACTAGTAAATGATGTATTGATTAATTTGGTAGTGGGCGTGGAAAAAAAAGGGGAAAATAAAAAAAAATTAAAAAAATGTAAACATTGAAAGAGCTGGAAATGGCAGAACTGAGCTTTGGTAGAAAAAATTAAGAAAATTAAGAAAAAACATGAAAATAAAGGTCAGAGTCTCTCCCTCTCTCTTTCTCTCTCATACACACACACACACACACACACACACACACACACACACACACACACACACAGACACACACAGACAGTGCTGTATTCCAGCTCTAGTCTCTGTGCCTCTCCCCTGTTTTGGTTTCTCTCTCTCTCTGGTCAACAAATTCTTTCTTTCTCGCCCGCTCTAACTCGTCCTCTCTCTCTCTCTCGCTCTCTCACTCTACCACGTCCTGGTGATTATAAATAACCTATTGAAGACGTTTCAGAGAGCAGAGCTGTCCCAGCAAATGGAATATAATAATACCCGCCGCCTCCCCATCCCTCCACCTCCCCGCCTGCCTGCGGCTACCAGGTCCAATCAGAGCAGCAGGAAATATCATTAATTAGGCAGAGAGAAGAGTCTCCCAGCAATTACTGCCTGATATCGGAGAAGACACTTGTTAAGCTTGTTACTGGGGACTGGTGGCTTCATTAAATGGGGAGTGGGAGGTAGCAACAGCAATAAAGGTGATTCATATCCACAATGCTGGTGACCTTTGTCACACATCTCCCCTAATCATCCCATTCTCTTATTTCCATCTGTTTTGTCTACAAATGAAACGACTTACAGGAACAACAATATAAACACGAGCCGCAGTGGAAACAGAGGATGTTGTCTTTGGTGATAGGAAATGCTCTGCTCTGATCATGCAAGCAAGGGAGCCGGTGCCATTCAATGATGTTATGTTATTGTTCAGTGACAACTATACATCTCTAAGATAACAATATGTCATAAATTGTGGAAAAACAATGGTTCCAGCTGTATGACCATACACACAAAAGGGTATTTTTTGTAATATAATTTTTCACTTTTTCACTGAACAGTGATAAACATATGGAAAATATGTTTTAAACCACTTTAAATGCATTTCAGTGTTGAAAAAAAGTTTCGAAACTTCACTGCCAGGGGAAAAAACAAAAAAAATATGCTAAAGACAGGAGTCATTATGTGCTCCACAGCAAAATGACACCATCAGTCATTTCCACATCAGTGACAAATACAGTATTAATGTTCTCGGGACAAAGTAGCAGTAGCAACAGGAGTTGGCTCTTGTCCACTCAGGAGTCCAAGGAGGACGTAATGAGACATTGTTATAAAGCCAGCAAGTGAAAAACATGATGAATAAAAGTCCCTTTAACATTCAAGCTTATTTCTTTCTGAGTCCTTAGTGGCTACAAGTAGTAATTGATAGTGTTGGGCTCAGAGTTCAAATGGTTAAGTGATTTTCATTCACAGAAAACAAAGCATATCAATCACTAGATCTGCATAGATGCAGTCAGTGAGCTGAAACACGGCTGAGCAGTGTATATACACTACATCATGATCCCTGGGCCTGAAATGCTGCCACTGTAGCAAACAAGCCAACGGGTTGTTTCCTCCTCTCCACACACACACACACACACACACACACGCACACGCACACACACACACACACACACACACACACACACACACACACACAAACATCTGCATGGTCTGCATCACTGCAGTAAAACAAACTGTATTTTGGGTTTCAAAATCAACATCACTTTTGAGAGTTGCTGATAAACAATTTTTTTTATCAGTGTAGAATTTGCAGTAGTAATAACCTGAAAGTCACATAAATAGCATTCATAGAAAACAACTGTGTAAATATAGAAATGAACTCTGTAGAATACTACTTATAACTCTTTTTGCATAATGAGCCAAATCAAATGGACTGTAATATAATATGTGAATTCCAGGTCCTGAGAGTCTGCATGTCCCCAAATAGCAGCAGAAAACTTCCGATTCTTTTGACATAAAACTCAGAACCTGGCTGTTTTTCCACTCAACAGGCTGAGAAACCCAGCAAAGCTCCTGAGTAACTGCTATATAATGACAGTCACTGCAGCACTGCCACAGTCGCCTCATGAGCAGAGGCTCGTTTGGAGTGAAGGAGAGAAGAATCAGTAAGAAACCAGCCGTGAACGGTGCATTTGTAAAATTTGCCACGAGTGATTAAATCTCGGAAAGTCTCTCAAACAAATGTAATTACAGTGCTGACAATCAGCTGGAGGTCATGGGAAATGAGATGTATATTTTACTGCTTGCTCCTTCTTAAACAACAAATCTGCCACCGATAATGAACGGAGGCTGTGTTTAATATGCAGAAGGCAGATGAGCTGGTAGTCGCAGCAGATCACTGTACACTCATGTATATACATGCACATCTGTATGTGCATGTATATACATGCACATCTGTATGTGTATGTATATACATGCACATCTGTATGTGTAATACATCCAGGTGCTCTGAGTAACAAACCGTGACACTAATCAGGTAAAGCAGAAAACAGCTGGTGTATGTGAGCCTTTTACTGAGCTGCTTTTATGAACATCAAGTCTAAGTCAAATGAAGTAATAGAAAACCTGTTTGATTATTGAGGATCGGAACATGAGCAGTGGAGCCACACACAAACCAAACCTTTGTGTGTGACTCCACTGACTCCTCTATTTGTGTTTGTAATTTCTCACTGAGGAAGACGTACTGTAACCATCGCGACACGTATTTCTCAGAAATGGAATCAAAATCTGAGGACAGCTTGTGGGCTGTTTAAGGAGCCGGGGCACCGCCAGACAGATCGCATCATATCACACCAACGCAGTCTAACTTTAACCTTAACTGCTGCTTTAGCGCTCAAATATTCCATGTAACAGTTCTTTTGACCCGCTGAATATCTTCAATGCAAAGTAATAAAATGGATTTCAGGAATTTAGAAATACAGGGGTCAAATCCCAAACAATTTGTGTACCATTTTTTCGTTTTAATAACTGTAATCATTATCATTGGCTAACACCACATCTGAGGGCAGTTTTCATTTGCCCCCATACTTGTCCTTGACTCTGTGATTAAACTGGTGTTGTTTGGATTTGTTTGGTGATTCTGATGGAGCAGATTGTGATATTTTCTCCATTAACCTGGAATATGGGCTTACTTTACTTGGCAGTGTTGTCCAGCTTGCAAACACATTCAGCTTTTATCTCTGCAGATTAGTCATGAGCAGATCACACAGACAGAGAGGGTGTTAGCTATGAAGGTGTCAAATCACTGCTTCTAAATAATGATAATTAAAAAAACATCCGCCATCACACCTTTTCAACCGAGATGCCAAAACGAGGAAACTGAGGAATTCTTCTCCTGTAATTAAAAATGCAAATGTACAAAATGTGTTATTTATGCAAACCTAAGCAGCAGATTGAAATTATTCCAGATTTCTGGCAGATGTATTCATTGTCTCCTTCACTTACTGTGCAGCTTAAATTACTGAACCTATAGAGATAATCCAGTGTTTATGTGCCTATATGTTGCCCATAGACATGAGGAAACTGAGGGCTGAGGGGCAGAGAGGTGCAGAAACGGATCATGATCTGTGTGGATCAGATCTCCATACCACCCTGTTATAAATTTAAAGGAGAACTCCGGCCATTTTTACATTTGATCATAGCCCTCGGTCTCCTCCGATGCGGTATGAAGCAAAAAGAAAAGGAGATATTTCCTTGATCAGCTGGTGCAGCTGTGGGGCTCCAGTACTTTCCTGTGGGGGCAAACTCTAAGCACACGTTTCGCCTAGAAACAACGTCAGAAAATCATGACTACAGCGTCAGAAGATGAGATGGCTCCTTAATGGACACTACTGTGTAGGTATAACTCAAATAATGAGCAAAAACAGTATAAATTTTGTGTTTGTAGTGGCAGTCTCTCACCCCCCTCTCTTCCGGGTAAAGTAGACCTAAGTAATCGATTGCCGAAGTTCCCTTGTTCCTATGGAGTTATCAGTGCCATGTAATAAAATATAGATATGAACTTGTAATGCTCGACCATCGTTTTTTTTGTCCTTTGCAGGAGTGTGTGATGAAGGAGTTGTGACAACAAACTGAAAAGAGTGTCTGAGCGTAGGGATTCATGTGAGCTATGACAGATCTGTAGTGGGGGGACTGAGACTTCTGTAAATGATTTGCACTGCGTCCTATATAATATAATATAATATAATATAATATAATATAATATAATATAATATAATATAATATAATATAATACAGGGGGTCCTCGAGTTACGACGGAGATCCGTTCCTGAGAATGTGTCGTAACCGAATTTCGACGTAAGTCGGAACATACATTCATATGTAAGGTAGATACTAAATTGTGCCACTAGATGTCGCTATAACACCACGCTAAAATAAGAGTTTACTGTGGTGAATTGCCTTTTGTCACCGTAGGGGTTGATATCGCGAGTGTAATGAGCATTTCCTTTAGATTTCTGATATCAACCGTGTAGACCCTGTGTTGTGAATAAACCTACGGTATTGCCACGATCCCGAACGCATCTGTGTCCGTGTGCATCTCCTTACCGGCTGCCGCTGCACCCCCCGCCAGCTGTCCATAAGTAAACACAAGGCAGAGTAGCCTAGCTGTGGAGGTGTTGGAGAGCCGGTACCAACTAGTTCCCGTGCGAAGTCTGTACATATTTACGGGGCAAACCACTTAAGCCGAAACAAGGAGGTTCATGGGAGATGTGTCGTAACCACGAAAACGTCGTATCTGGAGACCGTCGTAACACGAGGACCCCCTGTATATAATTTTCAAACTTCATGTTCATGAATGCATTTATATAACTTTCTAATGTGCTTCACTGGTGCAGATGTGAAATCATCAATCAGTCTAAATGGCCATTTGGTCGACAGCCCCTTTCAAACACTGAACAGTGAACACAGTTAGCACCCCGTCATTCTAAATACACTACTTCAGTGTGTAGCGGCCAGAGATTGACTGAGATCACTGATCCAATTTCAGCGTCTTCTCCGTTTAAACAATGCATTTGACTCCCTGCTGCCAAATCATTTGATTTATGCAAAGCTCGGCTTTCATCTGTTTTGATTTTCCACAAACCTACAAGTTCCCAGAGTAAAAGTTTTCGAAATGGCCTTGAGAGCCAAACAAGTTTTGGAACCTTCCATCCCCCAGCCTGACACAAGCTGCGACCGAGCCAGTCTGACAGAGTCAGGCACAAATTGGACAGACCAGTCACAGCTCCAGGATCATGTCCAGGACCTTGACACAAGCAAACCGAGGAGAGAGATAGAAATAGCCGCAGCAAAGATGCAAAACCTGTTTAACATCTTCTACCATATAAGGGATATAAATAAATGTAATAATCAACAACTAGGCAGAAGATAAATGTATCAGAACCATCTGAAAAATGACGGAACATTCAGCTGTGGGGTCAGTGTGGATAGAATTATATATCAAGAGCATCAGTACGAGTGTTTAAATTGCATTGACCTGTATGGACACATTCAGCCCGGCACCTCTGCTGATGTAGAGCATTCCACAAACCTTGACCTTTCTGCAAGTTCTAATATATAAGGTGATATTCAAGTAATAATCTGTTGTAGGAGAAATGAATAGAAGCCTAACACACAGCTCACATGGTGAATTCAGCAGCTGAAAGGAGTTTGTTGTGTCTTTGTGATATGTATAGTTTCTCCATGCTGGATTATTACATGTCTCCAGATTGATGCAGATTTGGTTTACATAGAGTTATATGGCCTGAGGATAGTGCTGACTTTGCTAATGCAGCCTGAAGTCATGAAAAGCACCACGCAAACCACGAAGAACAAAAATGAAGCGACAAGCCTTTCGACTCGCACTCATCATGGTGATTAACTGCTCACTGGCTCTCAGTGGAGGACGGTGGCCATAATGTGTATCTGCCATGTTGGAGAGGTTAACACGGCGTGCACACACACACACACACACACACTCTGCATAGCCCTGTCAGGATATTCCAGAGAGTGCTTGGAACAAACACAGCTAAAGGTGGAAGAGGCCACTCTATAAACCCAAACAGACAAACAAACACTGTGACTCAGTTCAAATTTCCTCTCGAAAACTTTCCGGCGCCACGAACGCGACAGTGATTTCGGTGAATCCATCCCACATGAGCATCTGTGGGATGAGATAGAAAAGAGGTCCTCTGGGTAGAGATGCCCCAAAAGTCGGGCTGGCTGGAGCGGTGGAGAGCACCTGAATATACATGGACTCACAGCCCTGTGAAGAGCTGCTGGAGCCCACACAAAAAGCTGCTCTGCCCGCACACAAGAGGACGAAACACAAAACCAGTCAGTTTCTGTTGACTCGCATTTCATCATGCGCTGCCACCTGTATTTATTCTCTTTACGTCCCGTCAAACTTTTAGCGAGTTCCGTATGTTTTCCCCTCTGCACTGGATCTATTTTTCAAGGTGTCCATTTTGCTGATGCGTGAAATTTCCTTGCTGTCGCTATCAGCTGTAAACAACTGTTGGCTGGCACAGGAGCAAGAGGCCCGGGGGTTATCTTAAACACACACACACAGACACACACACACACTTATACACACATTGGCAGTCAGGCCAGGACTGAGTGACTATAGCTGTTATCTCGGACATATCTCCAGACAGCGGTTATCCAAATCTGTGCACTCGGCTTGGCACCGCACACCCCCCCCAAGCATTTTACACACAGTAGTCAACACAGATGGATGGGGGTGGGCGGGAGTGGGGAGAGTGGGCAAGCGAGAGAGAGAGAGAGAGATGGTTTAGATGCATTACCAAAGAGAGACGGATGGAAAGAAGGGGTGAGGGTGAGAAATTGGAAAGGAGAGGGGGCGAGAGGGAGTGAGGGAGGACTCGAGATGATGGAGACAGGGGACAAATGAGAGGAAATAGACTGATGTGGGTGAAGGAGAGCAGATAGAGAGCGAGCGGAGATGACGGCGTGTCCGTGTCAAGCTGCTCCGTGTCAGGAAATTGGCCACTAACCCGACGCCCGCCGTCACTCTGTCACGGCGTCCGCCCTAACCAGTCATTTAGGCCTGTGCTTAGTGTCAAAGCACGCATCCACTGGATGTAACAACCGGGAGTGAATGTGCAGGTAAAGCGGATGAGCATGTTTCTAATTATTTCACTTTTTTTTGCTTGTTATTGTTTCGTTTAGCGTTCAACACAGTAGGCATGAGTCAAAGAGGCTTTCAATCCCATGTTGGGTGATACACATGGTCATAGGCAGGATTAAAAATGTAAAGGTCCAAAAAGGTAATCTGGATTATCCTGATATTACACATGGTGCTGTTTAGGACTTTTGGGGGAAGGGATTACATTAAGAACAAATGAAATGCTGCAGTTGAACGGAGCATAAATGTTCACCAAGAAACATCTCTGTGCAATTCTCACTCCTTTTTTTTAAAGAAAATAAGACTTTTAAGATATTTTCATGTTCATGCATTAAACCCACAGCACAAATTTGTGTTTTATGAAATCCCAGGAATGGTTAAAATAACACATAGACAGTTTTATTCACGCTTTTCCAAACGCAGCATATCATAGGAATTATGCACATTTCTAGTCCCTGTCTCACATGTTGAGATCACGTCTCACCACCACATCTGATGCCAAATGTAAAAACAGCACATTGGCCCAAAATATCATTCTCTCCATCTCAGCCTGTGCACCATCACAGCACAGCTGGTGTATGTGGTACATGCTAAGACATGGTCTGGTTGCAGGTGGTTGAGGTTGTGAAATATCTAGATGACATCCATCTTGCTCCAAACAGCTGCCATATTTAATACAGTGCTATATGAGGCTAGCTTCAGAGAGGAAGTGTAAAGTCTATTAGCCTGAGCAAACAAATATCACAGGGCATCTGAAGGCTCCTCAGCAAACAGCTGCATGAAACCCGATGCACATTTTGTATGAACCTAATGTGTGTTTCTGAAAATGCAGCGCAGCTGTCAGTGCAGATGGGAAACACATGTGGTTCATTATGAATGAATGAACTTCTAGCCTACGCCAGCAGACTGACATAGTCGGTGTGAGGACACTGAGACAGCTGAGACAGATGTGGTTTCGGTTACTAACTTCTTAACTAGTTCGACTGTTAATCAGTTGTCATTGTTAATTATTTTCCATTTGACTCCCAGTTCTATGTGTAACGACTGCTTCTAACCCGTCTTTCTCACAAAACACGTCTCCACACTTGGTTGCTTCCGAGGCTCAGCGCTTTGACCTTTGTGACATACATCACACTGATTTGTACTTACATAGCAGCAGGTTTATAAAGTGACATGTTATGTAGTGAGGGCAGAAAGCGACACTGTTCAGCCAGTGTTAGTGAATCTAAGTATCAGTATGCAGGATGACCTGATCTCTGCAGCATCTGTCGAGACAAACACCATTAAATGGACCAACGCTCTGTCCTCTGTGCCACACACTTTATTTGTCCATCTAACTGTTTCTGTGTCCACAAGCGGCTACTGTAACCTCCCTCTCTCTCTCTCTCTTTCTCTCTCTCTCTGTCTCTTCTTGCCTTTTGTCTAACTGTAATCTTTGTGTTGTTTGACTCCACTATTCCCTCTCTTTTATGAAAACCATGACCATGTCTCCATCACTGCATCAACCTTCCATCTGTCTTCCTCCTCCATTGCTCTTTCTCCACTATCTCTCTCTCTCTCTCTCTCTCACACACACACACACACACACACACACGCTTGCAAGCAGAAAAAAGCCTTAAGGAAAGATCTATAATACATCTGGAGGAGTTGGCCAGAAACTTTTCACTTTGTCAAGGCAAAGCAGATGGATGCTGGCATGGTAACGGGCACACACACCTGCTCACCAACGTGCTGACAATATGGTGCACGCACACAAACATGTGAGCAGAGCACATCATCAAGCTGAGGCCCCACACACACACACACACACACACAGAGACACACACACACACACACACACATGCCCATATAGTAGTAATGACGCAGGTGTCAGTCTGGTTCAGTGTGAAAGGAGAGGAGCTATGCTATTTGACAGAAACTCTTCACAGCCCCGCTGGAGATGGCTTCATGGGCTCTCTGACACCTGCAGTGTGTGTGTGTGTGAGTGTGTGTGTGTGTGTATGTGAACGTGTGTGTGTTGGAATGTTTGAGACAGAGGAAGGAAAAAGAAATGGAAGTTGAAAAGACGCAGAAAAACTGAAAATGCCTATGTTTATTTCTTTTATTTATTCATACACCATACTGTATATGTGTCTGTGTGTGTTAACTGACATATACAATGCTGCCTTTCACCACACTGTCTTATCAGGCAAGGACTTCTCACCGGATCATCACACACACACACACACACACACACACACACACACACACATACACATGGAAAGACACACGCAGAAACCCGTGGGTAGCGTATATGCTTGAACTTCTAAAATCCATTCTCGGTTTTCATCTTCTTCTCCTTCCGATCGTCTATCTGTCCTGTCACCATCACTCACTGAAACTCCACTCGTGGTTTTACTCTACAGTCCCCATGGGACGGAGTACATATGAGTGCCTACGTGTATATTTGAGGATGAGAAATGGATTTCTGTGCACGTGTGCGGCTGAGTGTGAGTGCAGAGAAAGAAAAGAGAGGAGAACAAAATCTACGTGCAAATAAGTGTGTGTGTGTGGTGCCAACATCCTGATCTAGGCTAATGGTTTTTTGATTACACAGCTCTGAATGAGTGTGCACATGCCTTTCAAGAACGTCAGATGACGAGATGCTGACATGATGCCGTCTCTCGCCTGCTGTCAGAATGGATGGGGTTTGATGAGATGATCCGGAAGGAGCATTTCAGATATGTACCCACACACACACTTATGTGCATCTCTTCAGTGGATAAGTTAAAGGAGAACTCTGGTAATTTTTACGAGGAGTTTAACTGATGCAGGAGGAGGAACTGGCTGGAAAATGGCTGGAGTCCTCCTTTAATTCTCTTAATTCTCTCCGCTTCTACCTGTCTACTACCTGAATCCTGAATCCACACACACACACACACACACACACACACACACACACACACACACACACGCACACACACACACACACACACACACACACATCTCTGTAATCACCATTGTTCTTTTAAATTACTTGTGTTCCATGCGGAGGCTTTGATATAAAATTGCACTATGGAGCTGTTTTTTCCATGTAAATTAACACACTGGCACTCGCATGCTACACTAAAGCTCCCCTCAGTCATAACAATAGCCTCACACCATTCCACCGATCAGCTGAGGTCACATGCCAAGATATGCTGCACTGTGCCAACAGTCGTGGAAGAAAAAGACCACAAGCACGTAAACATAGACAGAAACAATGCTTGATTAAAAATGCATCAGGTTTGCAGATGTAAAATAAGAAAACATACTCGACACTTCTGTTAGAGCTTCAGGGTACAAAATATTGACTGTGAAAAAAGAAATCCTCACTAAAAAAACTCCACAGGGCACCTTTGACTTAGACTGCTGCTCATTTTTAAGCATAACATAGTCTGTAATGTGGAACAGGTGTATTTGTTTAGCAAGTAACCAAACAAATTAAACACAATTATCTGCTCTGAGTTTTACTTCTCGGGGCCTGAAGTCGGAAGGGATTTGTCAGCAAATTCATGTCATGCTGCTGCTCTAAATGTAAACTAACAAACTAATATTGAATTCAACCATATGCTGTTTTCGTGAGGAAAATTAGAATGGCACATTGCACACACTGAATTTAGCATATGAAATTAAGGATGAGTCATTGACTCTTTAAGGGAAGGTCCTTTTATTCACTTACACTTTGACAACACTGTGATGCAGCGCATTCGACTAAATATACAGATTTTTTTTCAGGGCTTTTTTTTATGCTTGCTGTGGGTGTCATATTTTACGGTGGCAAACGGGATATTAAATAAACTCTGCTATAAACTGGAGCCCCTGAGTGACTGCGCTAAGTACACCATTTATAGCTGGTTATAGTTTGTGCCCACAGTAATGTTATCTCAGTGGCAGTCTGGAGCAGACAGTACCTCCGAGGCTCAGAGATAAGCCTCTGGGTGTATGAAAGATCATCAGCCTCAAAGGTTAACCAGGAGGGTTATAAAAGCTTTGTTATTTGGGTCATGCAGCGAGGGCACCGGGCGCAGGGAGAGTGGTCAGCTGCAGAGCTGCAGCAGGTGGCAGCGCAGAGACTTACAGAGGGAGTCAGGACGGGAGATGGATACCAGCTGCTTTCTGCCACACAAAAAGTGATGTTTTTTTGTGCAATCATTGCAGCAATAACATATATTTATACACACACACACACACACACATGCTCAGGTGTGTGTGTGTTGTCTTGCACACTGTTGCACAGGTTAGAATAATGTTGTTTTCAAATGCATTATTGCTTCCTTTATCTCTCCCATCCTGAGATGCATTATTCTGTCAGGCGTGGCGTTGGTGGATCATCGCTAACACTGTATGTTTGTCCTGACTCTGACTCTACCGTCTCACCTGATCGCTGTGCCCCTATCAGATGATCAAACAAAGGACGACAAACAGCCATATACAAACATTGAGTAAAGGGCGGCTGCTTTGAAGAAAGAAGAAAAAATGGAGGGTACTTGTTGCTATCTGACAAGTCAGGCGAATGACAATGAGGGAAAGTCATTTATTCCAGTGTGGCTGTTTGAGAGATTGATGAATGAAAAGAATCTGCCTCAAGGATGATTCATGTTTGAATGACCTGAATATTTTACTTCAGTAGTTGACCTAATATTCTGAAGCTAATCTAAGTAAATCCTGTTGTAGGAAAACCAACATTGAAGGAAGATTAGCTTTAATCTTAATACTATAAGTCTTAGTTATAATTCCTCACAGCTATTAGCTTATCAGTCTAGAACAATATTAAAATTTAATGAAAAGTAGCAAACATTTCATAAATTACATTTAATAAATTTAGTGCGTTTGGCCTGCTGCCATATTGGCAGTAGGGTTTATCTCTATAAACAGGGAATATGTGATGTGAATATGGAGAATCTGTAGGTGAAGATTTCGGGGCTGGGAGCTTCCTGCTTTCAGTTTCTCGTTTAACCAATCACGTTCGAGCAACTTACTGCTGTTAGCAGCCACAAACATCCCAGTGAAGAACAATAAAGGCAGAGGGCTTTGCTGGAAAGTGTATCAGTGAAAGGCTTTTCCCACTGATCTGATATAAATGCAGATGATAAAGATCGGACAAAATGAAATCTGTACAAAAAAGACACTAAGGAAAATGTCACTATTTGTGTTCGACTAGAAGAAACCAACTCCGTTCAAAGACAGATTATAGGAGTTGGCGGTTTTCCTGAGATCACATGCAGCAATTGTCCAAATCCATACTCGCATGTCTCGATGTCCGTTACACTGTAAACAGTATACGATGAACAGAAGAGTCATATCAAGAGTCTTAGCCTTGATATCTACACCAGGCCCCTACACACTGCATGTCGCCACCAGAGACGAATTCATCATCGCATGATCGTCGATGGTACTCTCAGATTGCAGTGGGGTTAATTTTAAATGCTACCATCGATGTCACATATACAGAGTAATTTAATAGATACGGTTTTCCTTTGGGCGTTTTATTGATTGATGCTACGTGTGGGCACAGACACCAGAGGGGAATATGTCAGGTTCGGATTTTCTTCCCGAAGCGTTATAGTGAAAAGCTTCATTCAATAAAGTCTCGGCATTAAGTTCAGTTCTCGTGCCTCCACGCCCCCTGTTTCCACAACCAGCAAAGGTCACAGCCATCTGACTAAACAACAGTAGCACTTAGTAAAGGTCACAAATTGTCCGTGTACATATCTGCGTAATTAAAAGGTGTGTGATTTGAGCGTATTAGAATTTAATATGGGATAGATGAGCCCATGGAAGGTTATCACCACAGCAACGCTGTCATGTCGTGTACATATACCTTCTTTATAAATGCCAGCGCTAACAGACCTGACTACTTATTTCAGGGCATTTCCATCAGTGGGTGTGAGCCCTTCAAACTCAGCCGCTTCACGCGTTTCGCTGCAGACCTTCTGAAGTGTGAAAATTGACTAACGCCCGACGGTGTCAAAAAGAATCTCAGTGCCGCCCACGCGTGTACTGGCTGCTGAACAGGTTTTTAGAGGACTGAGTGAAATGCTCCGATTGCAACTTTTCATCCACCAGGACACATCAGAATGAGGACATGTGCTGTGTTTCAGCAGCCCCTCCATTCACACCTATTCACAGGTGGGAGCTCACCATTACAGCCCCCATATTCTGGCACCGGACAAAGCACTTCAGGCGAACTGCTTCACTTGAAGGTGCAGTATTTTTAAAGGGAAGGTCATCTTAACAGTTACCAATTTATACTCCAGCCTCTGACCTCTGTAACTACCACTAGGGGGAAAAAAAACCCGGAGCATCAGTGAGAGATGGGATACAGTGCGAGCTCCTGATGTCAGTGCTTGAAAAGTGCATCTTCGCATTTTATTATGCTACTGTTTCTTTTCATAATAAATAAAACCATTATGCTGCTGTTGCTTTTTATAATAAAAGAGTTGACCTGTGCCCCGTGTGCCCCCCCCGACTGATCGTTAAATGCGACAAATGGGATGGCGTGTAATGTAATGTAATGTAAATTGATTTAGCAGTAATTAACCTAGTTTTTTTTGTCAACCCCCATTAAACTACAGAAGAAGAGTTGACCTGTGAAGGAAGATGCTGTATAGAAAACGAGGTATAAATGAGGGGTTTGTTAATTCCTCTGTTTATATACAAGTTTAAATAGAATAGAGTACGTCAGTTCTCAAAATAAAAATCATACTTATATTAATGCTGGATTAATGGAGTCAAGGATGTGGCCACGAATTGAGTTTGACCATGAGTTTTGGAGTTTGATGTGTTTGCAAAAAATGAGGATGAAGTCATGTTTGGGAAGATGGTGTCAGTGTGGTTCATACATTTTGCAGCAGGGGCCAGAGGTCAGTTGAAAATGTTAGAATGTTATTGTTACCTGCACACATTTTTGTCATTTTTACCATACGCTGCCCATCCAGTGCCACAGTGATGCTGTTCCATATTAATGTCACTGTCTATACACTGTCTATCTCACATTGTGTCTGTAAATGCCCCCGCAACTGTGTCTGGAGCCATCAGAATTTTCCCATTGCACATTTCTGACATTAGTGAAAGTGATATATTAGCCAGTGCAATCCACACCTCAAAGAGCCATCAGTGTCTGAGTAGACAAATGAGAGTAAGATCAAACTTCAACACTCCCTCATTCAAAGGGGGCATATTTCACCACAGGGCAAAGAAAGAAATGAAGCCTGCCACCTCGCGGCGATTCATTCCCCTCATGATGCCTGTCATGTGTGCACGGAAGACACCTTATCTGTCAAGTGTCATCAATCACCAGCGTGAGCATGCGGCGTTGGGCTGGGATGAAGAAGTACAGTGGGAAAAAGCAATGGAATAAGGGAGTAGGAGGAAAGGACGGTGGAGAAGAGAACGAGGAGACGAGGGGAAGAGAGGAGAGGAGGGTGGACGTGCGGGACAGAGGTGATGCATGGGAGAGGCGAGACGAGAGCAAGGTTCCAGAGCGGAACAAAAAGTGAAGGGGAAGCAACAAGTCAATAAGCACAGAGAGGAAGAGGAGGAGGAGGAGGAGGAGGAGGATGATGAGGAGGAGAATGAGGATGAGGATGAGGATGAGGATGAGGATGAGGAGGATGATGAGGATGAGGATGATGAGGATGAGGAGAATGGGGAGGAGGATGAGGAGGATGAGGATGGGGATGGGGATGGGGATGGGGGGGAGGATGAGGATGAGGATGAGGACGAGGAGGAGGATGATTCCCCTCATGATGCCTGTCATGTGTGCACGGAAGACACCTTATCTGTCAAGTGTCATCAATCAGCAACGTGAGCATGCGGCGTCGGGCTGGGATGAAGAAGTACAGTGGGAAAAAGCAATGGAATAAGGGAGTAGGAGGAAAGGACGGTGGAGAAGAGAACGAGGAGACGAGGGGAAGAGAGGAGAGGAGGGTGGACGTGCGGGACAGAGGTGATGCATGGGAGAGGCGAGACGAGAGCAAGGTTCCAGAGCGGAACAAAAAGTGAAGGAGAAGCAACAAGTCAATAAGCACAGAGAGGAAGGAGGAGAGCAGGATGGGGAGGAGGAGGAGGAGGAGAGCAGGATGGGGAGGAGGAGGAGGAGGAGGAGAGCAGGATGGGGAGGCAGCGTCTCCCAGAAGCAGGCCAGTGTGTAAGTGTGGCAGACTGAGTTGCTCCGGGGCTTCTTCTACTCTCTCGCCTCCCCAGAGAAGCAATTAACAAAGAAATTATGGCAGAACAATTCACCCAGAGGCTCTGGGTGTCTCTCACAGCGTTTAAATGTACTAATCACCTTTTCCACAACAGAGAGAGAGAGAGAGAGAGAGAGAGAGAGAGAGAGAGAGAGAGAGAGGAGCAAGAGGTGGAGAGAGAGTAGAAGTGTGTGACAGAGATAAAGATCAGACCCGTGGTGCGTTTACGGTGACACCATGCAGCCCTAATGAATTAGCACTTTATTAATGTGGTCTCAGCTGAACAGATGATCAGCTGCTGTCATCGCTCCTGTGCACTGAGTTTAAGCTCTATTATATATCTGGAGCCCTAAGTACATTGGATTTTCATATAAAATGAAAATGAACAGATTTACAGTTAGATTTGTCTTGATGTGTTACATCATCATATGTCGTCATCATCATCACTACAAGCCCTGTTTAATATTTCCATAACGTTCCGATGGGTTGGGCATTGAGTTATAAAAAGCATTTCAGCAGTTTTCCTCAGTAAATCATTCTGTGCCTGTGTTTGTTGTTGTCACTTGTGACTGTAACGCTGACATGTGCCGATCATGATGGTTCCACTTGGAAAAGTTCAGATCACCACAGATATACAAAGAATATACACAGATGCATCATACTCCTGTCTGGAATGCCTCTATGACACCGCAAACACTGAGATCACTTTTGTTAATGGATGCAAACGTTCACAAACTTTCTGAAAATCTGGTTAAGATGAACAAGAGCAACTGACTTTGGAAATGTTCAGATTTTATCCACAGTTATCTGATTAATGTGCTTTTTTTTTTTGGTCATTCACTTCTAGCAGGGGAAAAAAACATAAATTGACTGGGGTAAACTGACTTGGTATTGGCCAAATCCTCCACTTGGATTTCTGTTTGGCCTCAGGCAGCACCTGCAGTTAGACTGACTGATTAGACCTCAGTGCTGCTGCGAGCCAGAGCTGGAGGTATTTACTGTACATGCATTATCCTACTTTCATGACTGGGATATTGCAGGAGCGGAGAGATTTTTTTTTTCAATCTTGGCACAGTCATCAACAAAGACTCTGAACTGATTCGACTCACTGACGATCAAACG
The DNA here is from genome assembly GCA_016785345.1 of Trinectes maculatus. Lineage (NCBI taxonomy): Eukaryota > Metazoa > Chordata > Actinopteri > Pleuronectiformes > Achiridae > Trinectes > Trinectes maculatus. The sequence continues at coordinate 457,174 of JAFBJQ010001022.1, forward strand.
CCAGTGTCGCGGTGACATCGCCAAAACAGGTTTTCAGTCATCACTGGCAAATTCACATGCTAATTATTTCTTTTACAGTGGTGCTTCCCAGCAATTAGGTTCTTAACTCAAATCCCAGTTTGACTAGAGATGTTTCTGTGTGGAGTTTGCATGTTCTCCCTGCGTCCGTGTGTCTTTCCTTCTGCTCCCACCCACAGTCCAAAGACATGTTCAGGCGGTCCTCGACTTATGACGGGGTTCTGTTTCTACGATCGCGTCCTAACCCAAATTCGCAGAGTCGGAAAACCTCAAAGCAGGACATTAAAACGCTGTAACGTTAGTGTTTTGCTGTTTTCAGAGCATTTTATTATGTCCAATATTACCTCCATGGAGATGGAGGTAAAACAACTCTAACCCTCAAAATGAGGGAGGTTGCATGCGTCGTAAGTCGAGGACCCCCTGTATACTGGGGATTAGGTCAACCGGGGACACGTAAAATGACCATAAATGTGAATGTGAGTGTGACTGTTTGTAGCTTGTCTCTGTATGTTGCTCTGTGATTGGCTGGTGACCTGTTCAGGTGGTACCCTGCCTCTAGCATAAAGTCCACTGTGACTGGCTCCAGCCCTTGATATGAGAAGAATAAGCAATAGGAATGGATGATTGTTATTATTAAAAAACACTTAACACCTATTAATTCTGTCAGAACTTGGGGGAAACAGGTTAAGACAACCAAAGTACACACAGAGACAGAGAGAGAGAACACTGTGGGGTCTCAATTGTTGACCAGCAGCATACAGCTCCCACACACAGTGTGTTAAAAAGCAGAAGTTACAATCACGGCAGGAGGAAGAAACAAAACAGAGACACAAAAACACTGCCCCCGATTACACCCACCGCTGTACAACCATCATCTAACCAACACTTTTACCCACAAAACAAATGTCTGCTTTCTAATTAAACCCAATCAGACGTGCACATCTAACATTCAGTCTAATTGAGGCTATAAATAAAATGATTTCTCCTAATTTAGGCATTCAGGCATGAAAGACTCGGCTGCACTAAATGAACTCTTTCCCACCTTGCTCTGAGACACAAACAAATTAGTCGACTTACATCACAGCACACCTGCTGTGATGACAGGTAGCTATTTTCAGGTTGGAGTTTTGCACTCGGCTCTGAAGCGGAGGTTTGGTGTTTTTCAGAGGCACTTGCAGACGTTATCTGAGAGTTGGGAGTTTTGGGTTTACTCAAATAATCCTCTGAAGAAGTTGCATTTCAAGGTTTGATAGTAGTTGCTGGAATCAAAATACAGGGGGCTCGAGTTACGGCGGTCGCGAATTACGTTGTTTTTGTGGTAACGACACATCTCCCGTGAACTTCCTTGTTTCGGCTTAAGCGGTTTGCCCCGTAAATATGTACAGACTTGGCACGGGAACTAGTTGGTGAGCGCTCTCTCTGTCTCTCAGCACGCCTGCCGGCTCTCCAACACCTCCACAGCTGTGTTTACTTACGTGAAATGGCCGGCCGGCAGCCGGTAAGGAGATGCACACGGACACAGATGCGTTCGGGATCGTGGCGTTCGGGATACCGTAGGTTTATTCACAACACAGGGTCTACACGGTTGATATCAGAAATCTAAAGGAAATGCTCATTACACTTGCGATGTCAACCCCTACGGTGACAAAAGGCAATTCACCATAGTAAACTCTTATTGTAGGGTGGTGTTATAGCGACATCTAGCGGCACAATGTATGCACAATGGCACAATGAATGTATGTTCCGACTTGCGTCGAAATTCGGTTGCGACACATTCTCAGGAACGGATCTCCGTCGTAACTCGAGGACCCCGTGTATAGGTCAAAATCTATTGCATTATAGCGACCAACAGAAAGGGTGACTATTCAGATCTCACTGAATGACGATATACTGAACCACACAGAAACTTGTTTACTTGTTTGTTCTTTAAGAATCAACACAAAAGACTTTGGCTATTTTGTTTCATCGTTTGTGTCTTTATGCACAGTTGAGAAATGCTTTGTTTCTCTGAAGCATCATACCTAGTCTTGGTCTTTGTATTAATCGTTGTCTCTTAACATGACACCACACACTTGGGACAACTGGGAAAGCTCCCTCAAGGGCACATCACCCTGCAAACGCAATTTCACCGCAAACGTACGGAACGTTTCAAACCTTAATTCTAGCCTCTGCTAGTGATGGAGCAGGTAAATCACAAGTCTCTATACCGGGGCGTCCTTTGGTTGAAGCTGTCGTTTCCAAACGAGAACGGAGACCAGTTTTGCCTCCGCACCTCCTTGTCCATCCATCCTCGTTATGAAAACCCCTCTTGCCTCCCCGGCATCACGCACCTCAACGCTACCCCACTCCTGAAGTCCTATTAAGACTGACTCCTCAATCCCAGACGATCGATGCCGTCACTTACTGACGGAGTCACACCACTGCTTACAGCGTCCCTCAATCTACGGTGCTGCTGGTGGAAGAGGGGGAGAAGGAAGTGGTGGTGAGGTGGTAGATGGGCTGGACTACCTGCTGGGCTGCTGTGGGTATAATAAGGCTCCAGGTGGAGTCAGATGCACAGAAAGAACTTTATTGCTTAGAGCTGATGCCTTAATGCTTTTTTTTAAAATCTTATATGAGTTGGAAAAGAACCGCACCAGGAGGCCGTCACAGCCTGACAGCAGCTGACACTCAGTTGCAATGTGAGAAAACACTATGGTCATTCTCGCTGTGGCTGATAATTACAAACACACGTGCTGTCACGGCTCGCACACCCGGAGTCCTCAAAAAATATAGATGTCATTTGTAATGACATGAAAGACAAAAAAAAAGTGACGCCTGAGATATCGCAGATACGCCAGGTTCTCTCGCTCACACACACATACACACACATGGGCAATTACCTGCTGTCAAGCGCCCATTTAAAGACAATCAAAGAGAATATCGCTCGACACATTTCCTCTGATTGCACACCAGACGAGAAAAGCGGAGAAAGTTCAGAGCCATTTCCTGACACCGCTCGTGTTGGATCAAACGGTGGAGACAACGCCAGAGCGTCAACACAATGCCGCTCAGTGCCTGTGCACTGCCTGACGTGCATTGTGTGCAAACACGAGGAACAGCAGTGGGAAGAGAAGACGTTCAAACGAGAGAGTTTTTCTCACTCGCACACAGCGCTGTGCGATGTTACACACAATTAAAAACGCACCAGCATGCAGAAGCACAAGCTCAATAACCAAGCTGTTAATCAGTTTCTGATCTAATATATTCTCTCTCTCTCTCTCTCTGTGTGTGTGTGTGTGTGTGTCTGTAATTTATGCATTTATCTATCTGTCTGTGTCTCCGTGCCTGTCTATCTGCTGATCCTCCACTTCATCTCTCCTCCAGCTGTTATATTGTCTGGGCTGATCTTCATCAGCCATCTTAATGAGTTCCATTGGAGCTCATTTGAGGCTGTGATTAGGTTCCTGCTAATAAATTATGTGTGTTCTCAGCAGGTTGCCATAGGCGTGTGGGCCACAACTCAGCATGTATGTGTACGCATGTCTTTGCTGCAGTTAATGTGTATGTGTTTGTATGTTGTATGGGATGGAATAGCGGATAATTGCGGAGCATAATAATTGTGTGTGCGCATGCACGTGTGCATGTGTGTGTGTGTTTATGTGTGCATTGGACACCTCAGTTTACCTGACAGATGCTGACAGGTAGAGGGCAGATACAAGACACCTGGAGTCAGTATTGTTTGGGAGGATCAAGCCTTTATTAAATGGCTTTATGAGAGTAATAATCATTAAATATAACAATACCACAACTCCACGACTGAAACGAATATGAATGATATTGAGTTATATACATTGCCATCGCCTGCTTTGTTCATTTTGTTGTTTCACAAATTGGGGCTGGGGTCAATCCCAGGTGACATTTGGTGAGAGGCAGGTTACACTATGGACAGGTCCCCAGCCAATCACATGGCAACACACAAACACAAAGATACCAGTCTCACACACATTCACACCTACACCTATATGCAGAAGGACAAAACCGAACCTTAAGGTATAATTCAGGGAGTTAAATTCCCCCTATTGAGGAAACAGGATTTCTCTATCTTTATGGGGGACTAGTAAAAAGGTTATAGCTGCAATTGAAGGACAGTGTGGGGCAGCTGGCCATCACTCTGTAGCAGTCAGGGCTTCTCTGTTTAGATCACAGTGAACTCTGGGCCAAGTTTTTCTCTCTTTTCTTTTACCTATCCAAATGTTAGTCATTTTCTACTGCTTATTCTTCTCAGGGTCGCAGGAGCTGGAGTCAACCAAGACACAGGGTAAACCCTGGACAGGTCAGCACCCCATCACAGGGCCAACATGAGATGAGATTCGAACTGGGGACCTTCTTGCTGTGAGGCACAAATGCGCCACCGCGCTTCTGCCAGGTAAACATTTTTGAACCTTTAGTGTAGCACTAATAACTAAAGTGTCTGACAAGGTGCCAACAAATGGCCCGCATGCTGCTTACTCTCCTGCTTTTGAACAAGCAAACAGACCAGGTTCAAAGGAGGCAAATCTGTCTCCTTCCGAAAAAAAGAATTCCTAGAATAAATGTCATGATACTGGGGAAGTGCACATGAATGCATCACCGGGACCAGGATGCTCAAGGCTGAGAGCCAGTTTCATTCAAAACATCAAAGAAACATAAAAGACACACATGCACACTCTTACTATCCCACTGAGTTGCTGAATCCCATCATACAGTACCTGACTAGACATGAGAACACTTCGCATGCAAAACCCCAGAAATGAAACTCCTACAAAAGAGAAATTTAAAAAGTCCATTCCAAAATGGTCACAGACCAGTAACAGTGGAAGTGAAGGGATGGGTATGGGGTAACTGCCGGGCTTATCCATCAGCCCTTTTATACAGACAACAGAAACAATGCAAAAAAAATAAATAAAACTTCAGGCAGGTTGCAACCAGTGAGAAGATAAAAGAGTGGACAGAAAGTCAAACTTCAATACTTGTCATGGTGTAACTTGGACAGATACTCCAACACAAACACTAACACTTATGACTGTGCAATGAGACAATATGTGTTGTATGACTAATGTAACCTCACAACAATGTTTTTGGTTGTTTGGGCAGCACTTTCTGTTTGTCTACAACAGGAATGTTGCCAATCTGTAAGCAACACATATGATGGGGCGAAAAGTCTAATATCTTAATCTTCATTTGAACGTTTGGGGCAGTTAATGGTGCCTGGTCTGTGCAGATGTAACGTGTTTTGCATTAGAGAGGTGCACAGTCACTGGACTGGACGTCACATTGTTTCTGATGAGTCTGATGGAAAAAAAAACAGAAACCTTTATCAGAAACTTTTAGGACTGTTTATCTTTTGTCTTCCAAATTCTGTGTGATAAAAAGTACAATTTATTTAAGTGCTACCCAATATAGATTTTATGGCATTACGTCACTAGTGTGCAGGTAATTTACTCTGAGCCCTGAAACATGCTGGGATGAGCTTTTTAACATTAAGCTCCTTTTTTATTTTGCACGGTGGCTGGTCAGAGCGATTCAACAGATGTAATGAAGAATTGAGCGCAACAGGAAGCCCTGACTGAGTCAGCGCCAACTGAAGCTATATGTCTGGAGCAGCTGAGATGTTTGTGTGCACAAACCCATTAGGTAAATAAA
>JAFBJQ010001022.1:467855-541805 GCA_016785345.1 Trinectes maculatus
ACACCCACAGCATCTGAATTGTATGGTGTAAATTTGAGGTCAACTGTTCAACTTCATTATAGAAAGAATAAAAGTAAAGTTGGACAATGAAGTCATTAATTGAATGTGGTATGTACAGTGCTAAGCTTCAGCTTGCCTGCACAAGGTTTAGTAGAAGAAAACTGGCAGCTGATGTCTACATCATTACACTGATCCCCATCTACATTTTCATTCCCAATAACTCTGTGATTAGAGTCATTGGGATTTTTTTAGTTGGTTGACCTTCAGTTTCATTTGCTTACATAATGCATGGAATTTGGTGGCATTACTTTTTATAAAATATACTGAAAATTAACTGTAAGTTAATTGTAACTGTAATTGCAAGATGCAATATACTGGTCAACAAAGCTATTTACGTGCAACAAAGAAGTTGGTTTATAGATTTTCTGTATGAGAATGGGTTGTACGAGTGCACTTTGGCAGGACTGTAGGACAAATACCACTGCAGCGGCTGCTTCTAACCCCTGAAACTATTTACAGTTCTTTAAAAATCAAACACATTTGCTGAGCAGTTATATTGACTATAGTTTTTCTCTTCGTAACACAAAATTGTGTGCAACAAAGCCTGATAGATCTAGTGATAAAAGCGAGCTAGTGATAAATAAAAACAGGTGATAAATGAAAAAGAAAATCTAGAGAGTACTGAGGGGCTTTCCTCATGTGAACTTGAGTGCAAGTCATTGTCATCCAGTGGTAAACACAAAGTGCATCTCAGATTAATTGCAGTATGATTAGTTCTGGTGGAGATAGGGTCATGAACTCACGTATTAAGTAACTTGGATATTTTAATTATTGTGACACTAGGTGAATAATGAATTCCTTAAGATTCATCTTCTGAGGACCACAGATGTTTGCATATGATGTAATAGTAACCCATCACATACAAAAAGTCTGGACCTACAAGGAGGAATTATTGGCTGACACCGCCATAATGACCAATTGCACCATGAACAAATCTAGTATAATGCTGAATTTCAAACATGTCGTCAGATTTTGTGGCAAAGACGGGTCTTTTGCAGTTGTTAGGATTCCTTGAGCTCAGCCGGTTTATTCAGGTCAATGCATAATTAAATGAGACGTGCAGGGAAAATGTTCGGGCAGGGTTTCCCTTTGAGGACAACCGTACATCTGTTCGTATTATGTCCCGGAGTTCATGGACGTAAACTGGATTTGAACGGTTCAATTCAGAGCCCTCCCCTCTGAGACGCTACGCCGAGAATTGAGTTATAATTAGACGAGATTGACAGCGTATTTGAGGTAATTAAGCAGAAAAGGCTGATGAAATTCCCCCAGGTGGGCAGGAAGTAAGACATGGCAGGCAGGAAGTGCGTTCCCGTCCAGAATTGAAAGTGATTAGTGGGGACTGGGCGAGCGAGAACACACACACACACACAGAGAGAGAGAGAGAGGGGTGACTCAAGGTTTCTCTCTTACATATTTGTTTCGCCTGTTTGCTCCTGTGTCGGTGCAGCCTCTGCGACCTCAGCGCAGCGCCACCCTCCTCAGCGCCACCGCTTTATGATGCTATAACAGTTAGCCGGGACAATATGCATCCAATTAACAGGCTTTATGCGATTAGTAAGCCTATCCATTCATCTAATGTGATTCGCCTCATTACCGAGTGTCTTCATAAGGAAGATGATCAGACTGCACACACGTGTATGCACACACACACACACACACACACACACACACTCCAACAGAGATGAGGCGAAGGGAGGGAGGTGTGAAAAAGATGATGAAAACTCATTTAATAAGACAGTCAAGTCCATCTATATGTATGATGAGGGGACCAGTGTTTCCCCCTCTCGATAACAATGATATGAAAAGATGGACTGAAAATGCTGATCTCACTGTATGAAGTATTTCGGGATCATGTAAGGATGAACTGCAGCAGAGTGCCCGGGCAGTCAAAGCCCTGACAGGATTATTCATTTTAGCTGCGGACGAGCTTTTCAGATCGACAGGTTAAGAAAGGAACCAGTGAGTTTATCAAGGACTGAACAAGACTTCTTTTGATTCTTTGTTGGTATAAGAGAGCAGTGGCACTGGGAAATGACTAATCTGTAGGGAGCTTAAGAGGCAAACATAAACCAATTTTACAGCAAAAATAGCAATATGAAGAAAAATGCACAAAAAACAAACTCACGTTTAGATATTAGGCCAAGTTGAGATAAATGGCTCATTTCAAACTGCAGCTGCAGTACTGCCTCTGTTTATCTAGCCTAAGGAAATACATATATATTGTAAGTACAATATAAAAACACATTACTTTTAAATATACAGTAGATAGAAATGTAAGCGGTAATGTCAGAGATGCCTGGGTGGTGTGTGTGTGTGTGTGTGTGTGTGTGTGTGTGCTGCTGTGAGTGCAGCAGCTGAATTCTGATAATTAATGCAAGGACACACTCCAGAGATACTGCTGGGGAGAAATACAACAAAACATCCCTAGGCAAGGTGAAAGTAATAAACACACACACACAAACACACACACCTACACACACACACACACCGACACGCACACACACACACACACACACACAGGCAATGCCTACATCTATTCACCCTGTAGCGTGACAGTAGCAGGGTCCAGCCAGTGGATGTGTCCTCTGTCCTCACTCTGTAAGCTGCTCTCTCTTGTCCTCTCTGTCCGTCCCAACTCTTTTTTTGTCCTATGAATCTTTGTCTCTTTGAGCTTTGAGAGATTTGTCCTGCTCTTTCTGCCTCGGTCTCTATTCCATTTCTCTCTCTCTCTCTCTCTCTCTCTCCTTTGGGTGGGTCTATGTGCCACTCGTTGGCAGACATTTTCTACAGAATTTCCCTCCTCACCCTTCAACCCCAAACCTCCTGCAGCCAACTGGGTCAGTTTGAATGCTAATCAATTTTCCTGGTATTTCCACTGGCCTACTTATGGGTTCAGAGCCACTGCTCTCTCCCCCAAACTCTATCTTCCCGTCCCATCCCATCCCATCTGTTTTATTTGCTAGTTCATTCGACTTGTCTTCCCTTTCCTTCCCCTTTATCATCATCCTTGTTTCAACATCATCTTTCGCCTTTCCTTTCATTCCTCCATTACCACCCTGTTCTCTTCCCTCATCCTTACCAATCTCCTCTCCTCTCCTCTCCTCTTCGTTTCCGTTTCCGGTGAATGTGAGTGGTGGTGGTGGACGTTTGAGTAGCGCGGAGATTTGAACTAGTTTCTGTCCCTTTCTTGGGTTTCATCTGTATCTTCACCTGTTCTATATACGTGATCAGGTAATAAGAATATATACTCTTTAGTGTGGATTAGTGTGTGGATAGTGTGAATCGGGGTTTCCTTTGAGTGTTTCCCAGGAGGAATGGCATCCTCCGAGACGCCAACTCCATCTCTCCAGCAGGGAGTGAGGATAGTCCCTCTCTAGTCTCTCTATGAAAATGCTACATCTGCATGGGTGAACTGGGCAAAAAGTGAGGCTTTGTTGGTTGGTCAGAATGGGATCAGACAGTGCCCATTCTGCCCAGAGGACTTGAGTGGAGGAGGGAGGGTCTAAAGGGAGTGTTTTTGGGGTCAAAAAAAAGAAGAACTGGGAGGGAGTGAAGGAGAAAGTGTGTGCTCAGTTGTCTAAATGGAAATGGTTGCTACCCCAGCTGTCGTATAGAGGAAGAGTCCTGGTTGCCAATAACCTGGTCGCCTCAACTCTGGCATAAGCTGACTTTTTTTAACACCACCTAGAGGCCTGCTAGAGGACATTCAGAAGACTATTGTGGACTTCTTCTGGTCTGGTCAGCACTGGGTCTGGGCAGCAGTACTCTACCTGCCTGTGGCTGAAGGGGGGGCAGGGTCTGGTTGACATCCAGTCCAAAGCTGCTTCATTTAGAGTCCGAGCAGCCCAAAGATTTTTGTACAGCATTGGCTCAAGCTGGATGGACACAGGTCTGAAACATTGCAGTCTGCCAGCCTGAGAACTAGACTGAGAGAAGCTGGCTGCACCAAACTGGGACATCTGATGAAGATGACAGCCACATCCATAGACGTCCTCAGAAGATGCAGCAACATTACATGCACCAGGCGGATCAACCGGGTGGTGGAGGAAGTTTGTGATTCCTTGTCACAAGGGTGGAACAATCATATTATATTATGATGAACAATATAGAAACTTTCAGTCACTTATGGGCTGGGGGGGTGGGGGGGTTATATTCTGTGGGAGAGCTGGGAGAAGTAATTGTTAAATTTTGATCAGGGATATTTTGTTTTATTTCTCAACAGTTTTTTGTGCTTAAGGTTTCATTTATTTTATTGTATTCATTGTTATTTAGTTTTTACCCTTTATTGTTTCTGCTACTTTGCTACCTTTTTGAATTGGTACAATAAAGGGTTTTTAAAACCTCTCCTCTCCTCTCCTCTCCTCTCCTCTCCTCTCCTCTCCTCTCCTCTCCTCTCCTCTCCTCTCCACATGCAGGTTGGAGGAAAGAGGGGGAATAAGAGATTAAAGCCTTGGAGGGAATCTCCGGTGCTGGGCTGTGTGTAAAAAGACTCAAAGCTCTGTGGGGGACTCACGGTCCACACTGATACTCGAGGGTCTCTTTAGGGTCAGTGTAAGTGGGATATGCAAATGTTCTATGATGGATAAAGAAGGTGAGAGGAAAGGACTGATGGTGTAAAGAGTAAAAAAGAAGGTAGAGGATTTCAAGAAATGAGCAGCATGGGCTTGGTGAGGAAATTGAATGGCCTAACCTATGGACTGAAGGGCTCTAATAAGCCTCTCTGTCGACAATGGCTCCCAGACCTTTTTCAGATAGATCTAATGATGGTGGAGGAATAATACTTGTACCTAGAATATGATAAGAGTTAAAGAAAAAGTCTTTTGGGTGCACTCAGAGGGCATGTGTTAGGCAGTGTGGACCCTATGATAAGAAATAAATTACAATTTATCATAATAACAGGAGGTGCTATTATGGTGGCAGAAGATAGCACCATGTTAATATTATCATTAAATTACAGTAAGAATAAATAGTTTGGCAATTTCTTTTGGCTTCTTAAATATCAGTTCACACATTTGACAGAAATGACTATTGCATAACTAGTAGTGTGTTCATCCAATACTTGACTGATTTTCCTAATTTGATCTGTTTGTTTGGAGCCTTGAAAGACAGAAGAGTGGCCACAACTGGCAATTAGAGGATGATGGTGCATTGATGTCTCCTTAATTTCCCAAGATTCTGAGTCAGTTTATTGGAGAACATCATTATTATGAGCGAAAACAACGGGAGCACAGGGAGGAAGCCGCAAACATGTGTCTTGTTGATGTATGTTTGCTTATGTCTGGTTTTACTATGGGTATAAACACATAGCTATGTTCATTTGTGACGTGTTAATGTGTGGTGTACGCATCACAAGTAATGCTGAGTAATGAAGTCAAGGCAGAACCAGCGTTGAATTCAACTTATCTCATTTTAAAATGTGCCACAGCCCTGTTTTAGCACTGAGAGACATTTCTGAATTTGTTAGTCCTGGATGTGTCCTGTGGGGGCAGCTTGACCTAGATTGGAGAGTGTGTTCTGTCATTTTATGTGGACGGCAATCTCTTATCTAACTCCCTAAAAGAGGGAAATTCAATGGGGTGACTGATAATGTTACACACTTGGATAGAAAAAAACACATTCTTCCGTGTGTGGGTAGCAAAGTGGTTTTAATCTGTAAACGCAGACACAATTACAAGTTAATCTGACAGCTCTCGATGCCACTGGTCCATCACTAATTATCCAACATAAATCAATTTCACTGATGCAAGTAACTAAGTATTTTTGTATTGTACCTCACATACTTCTTATAATAAAAATAAAGAATACGAACTGCCACCTCTTATTAATACAACTCTGAATATAAAGATCTCTACATATAACACAGGTTCATATTCCAGTCCTATAACAAAATAAAGGCATTCATTTGCATGTGTAAACTTACTGTTTAAACACTCTGGTAAGTATTAACGGTGAAACATCTCAAACAACACACCACGCACACCTCTCTGCTACTTCCGGTTACAGGTGAGCTATTTTTATCCTCACGGACATCGCAGTAAATATTTCTCCGATAAACACATTCCACACACACATTCACTTAACAGATCACTTTTCTGGTTATACCTTGCTTTTACATGTCCTGTGTCACTATTAATCATGTTCTCTTTACGCTACTCACCTGTAAACGCAGACACAATTACAAGTTAATCTGACAGCTCTCGATGCCACTGGTCCATCACTAATTATCCAACATAAATCAATTTCACTGATGCAAGTAACTAAGTATTTTTGTATTGTACCTCACATACTTCTTATAATAAAAATAAAGAATATGAACTGCCACCTCTTATTAATACAACTCTGAATATAAATATCTCTATATATAACACAGGTTCATATTCCAGTCCTATAACAAAATAAAGGCATTCATTTGCATGTGTAAACTTACTGTTTAAACACTCTGGTAAGTATTAACGGTGAAACATCTCAAACAACACACCACGCACACCTCTCTGCTACTTCCGGTTACAGGTGAGCTATTTTTATCCTCACGGACATCGCAGTAAATATTTCTCCGATAAGCACATCTAATTACGTCAATGCGCATTCCACACACACATTCACTTAACAGATAACTTTTCTGGTTATACCTTGCTTTTACATGTCCGGTGTCACTATTAATCATGTTCTCTTTACGCTACTCACCTGTAACCGCAGACACAATTACAAGTTAATCTGGATGAAAGATGTGGGCTAACTAATGAGTCTGGGAAATGGATGTCAATAAAGGCCCAGTGGTTTGTCTACAACCAAATCTTTTATTAGAAGTCATGAAATGACTTCTCAGAAATTTAGTCAGCTAGTGGTGTTGTCAATAACGGCAGAGGAAGTAGCTGAGGTACGTAAAAATTCAAGGCCTTTACTTCAGACCTCCAAAACACAGCGAGAGAGCTGACAAGAGAAGAAGAGCTCCACTACCTGTATATTTATCACTCATTCTAATCTGGCTCCAAAGCTGAAACAGTATCTAACAGTTGTTAGTGTGTGGAATCTCTACCAGTACACTATCAATCATTAGAACTGGATGAATCCACAACACACAGGACTCAGTGAAGAACGCAAACAAAGGTTTGTAGAGTGAAACTTTTAAATCATGAATATGAAATGGTGTATTTATTCATAAATATTGAATGTAGACAGAAACACCTGTGATCAGTGTCCAGGTTTTTAGGGCCTAAAGGTGGAAGGTATCAATCCTAATTCACTGTGGGTTTGTGTTTTTTATATCTTTTAGTTTCTTTTTTATATATTTTTTGTATATATATTTTTTAGCATATTTTATCACATCATATCAGCTTTTGTTTCGTCAAAGTGTTCCTTCAAAGGCTTGAATTAACAGCAGAGACCTACGTAAAATAGGAAAACATATGTATTGTGTTATTTTCTCTCATGTACAAACACTCGAGTCTGTGGAAACGTTGCATGTAATATATTATCAGACACAATGGATCAAAAGTGTATTTGTACACAGTGACCTTGTAAAGATCCTAACTCCATTGTTGCATTCATTTGCCTTATTTCATCTATCATATGGCGATACATTAAATATTTATCCCTGCTCATTTACATGCCTGATAATTAAGCTTAATTATTCAACACCCGATGCCCTCTGACTTCCTGAATCCTGTGCTGACTGCGTTGCCTGTAGCATTTTCATAGGTCATTACACATCAGCTTTGCACTGTTTATTCATGCAAATCATATCACAATGCACATAGATGAATATCACACTGTGCGCGTCAAGAACACAGGCAGAAATGAAGGTTAATACGGGAGTCTGGGCTGGAATGTTGAAATATGAGCCCAGCCTAGTGCGCTTTAGCAAACCGGAAGGGGGAAAAAAATGGTCTCCAGGAGCTATCGAGATAAATATTCAGCGTGAGAAGAAGATGTCAGTGCAGTTTGAAGGATGAGAAAGTGAGAGGAAAAGCAGGAGGATTCATTCCAGCTCAGGGGAGAAGAAAAAAAAATCAAACTTAACATAAATATCAGCTCATGCGCCGAATTAAGTACGATCTCATCTCCGTGCACCTAACTACCGATCCAATCCAACGCTCAGGCACATATTTACAAAACCACAGGTGAATTTGTGTAAAGCTGCTCAGGTGAGGTTTATAGTTGATATTTTACAGCTCACTTTCACTCCTCTTGTCTGGATAGTAAGCAGCTAAGTGATGGCGGTTGCCACTCTGCACATTCCTATCCCCATCTATCCTCATGCCGCGTTTGTTCGGCCCCTGGCACTGGAGCTGGGAGCTGATTCAGAGCCTGGCACAAAGTCAGTTACTCACAGCAGTTCAAAGATGAGATGTGTTGGATGAACAAGAAGGTCAGAACATGTGGGTCTCCATGTTACACCTACAGATTATGGGACGTTTCAAGGGTTTGATGTACGATCATGCGTTTGTCAAAGATTTGCATCTGCGAAGGGCCTGATGCTGAAAAAACATTCTCCACCTGTAACTACGCTTCCTTATGGGTTGGTGTGAAAGAGAGGCATATCGTCATAAAGAGTTTTATCACAACAGAGACAGTTAAATGAACTCTGCTGTGTTCATGTAGGAGCAGGTGTTCCCTAAAAAGTCTGCAATGCAGTAATGAACAGTGAGGACAAAGCTCAAAGAACAATAATACTGCAGCCTACAGTATGTCGACGGTTTCGTTTTGGTATTAAACTCAAGATGTTAAGTTTAATAGCAGCACGTACAGTGACTGCTGATTAACACGCCATCATCACATCAGTCATAATTTATTCAGCTGTTAGACAGCAGAAACAGCAGAACATGCACATTTCATCAGTTTCATCAGAGTACTGATGAAGCAAAAAGATGATGGGCATCCAGTCATACAGTATATTAGGGTTTGGCCATCTTGTTCAATTTATACATACTGGCATTTTTCATGCCACATGAAATATGAGAGAAATTACAGCCTGTGATTCTTGTTATTTCTCTGCGTTGAATACGATTACAGCAACACCGTGTAACCTATAGCTTCCTCATTTGCTCAAAACATGTGAAATAATTCAAATGAAATAACAAGGCCATGATATGTCAATGTATGTGCTGGAGTCCAATCTCCTGAAATGTCAACTGACCCTACACACGCATCATTTCATTTGCACTATCAATAGGCATACAACAAGCAGCCCACTCACCAACATGCCAGCAATGCAACAGCTTTCACAATGAGATCTAGCAAGAAGTGCAGAGGGCTCCCACCCAGACATGCACCATGGAACCTGACAGTGTAAATAAATAAGTTCATGAATAAAAAATAAAGAGCAGGGATATACTGTCTAACCAGCTGACATTGTATGTACAGCATACGCAGCTTATCAGTACCCACCACTGAGGTGCCACTGATGATGATGATGAGCAGTGGGAAGAGGCACAAAGGCAACAACCAGGAAGAAATACACAGCTGGATCAAACAAGCCAAATGTGGAAGGAGCTATCTGTGCAAGCAGTGGGAGATATTTCACCCAGATCAAAGATCTACTGACAGATTTTAGGATATTATTTAAAACGTTGACTTTTTTTTAATTCATAAATGAGAGGAAGATGGACTGAGGTACTGGATGAACCGATGTAAAAAAAATAAATAAATGGTGCACAAGGAGATGCAAAGCAGAGTCAGAAATGAATAAAACAACATAACATTTCAAAACAACTGAAGGGATGACAAACAGGAAGCAACACCAAGTGTGACTATCAGTGTGAAAGACCACTGGTCTGAGAGACACTAAATTATGTACAGAGGATGACATCCAAACTTCCAAAACCACCTACAGAGCTACAGTTGGTTTGGTTGCGTCCTATATGAATATAGTCACAATATTTACAATGTTTTAATACAAGTTTTGGCAAAATGCTTCCATATTGATATTTAGATTGAGCCACACAGCTTTGTGTCAAGGCGTGGTGAGCTGTTATTGGCTGCTGCCATGTTTTCTGTGGTGTGACCAAATGCTGCCACAGTCCACTGCTGTGCAATGACATGACTGACAGTTATAGGATTCAAACCCCCACATGTCAGAACCACACTGTTCTGCAGCGCTGCCCTGTGCAAAGCATTTAGGTGAAACTGCTGACTGACCAGAAATAAAAGAAAACCCTGGGAGACACGTGAGGCAAAGCTCCTGTGTGAGGCGGACGGAGCAGATGAGTGGCAGCTTTCCGAAAACAACAGGAAGTCGTTAACTACAGTTTGTGGCAGTGGTTTGCCAAACAGCCAGCAGCTGGAGCTGCAGCACTGGCTCGAACCCAAACCCCCCCAATCTGCATCAAAATCACACTATTGTGAATGAAAATCCAAAACAACGTGATGAGAAATCTCGACTCTCATGTGTGAGAACAATCAGGAGAGTGATCCACATTTCACAGCAAGTCTTTTAAAGCGTCAACCTAACCTGGACCAAAAATACTGTAGCTCACAGCTCAATTCACTGACTCTTCGACAGCTTTCTCATGTTTGCACGCCCCAAAGCATCATGGGTACTTTTTTGGCAAAACTTAAGATGATGATGAAATAACGGCATGGTCCAAAGATGGCATGCCAAGTGTAACTGAAAGGGCCAAATGACACGGACTAGAACTTGGACACACACACATGCACGCACACACACACACACACACAGGGGACCTGGCCAGGTCATGTTGCTTTGCTTCACGCGGCTTCCATGTGTGTAGGAACTGATGCACAGACATGAAGAGGTTTGATCTTCATAGTCTAAGAGATCTTACTTATCATAATCTCAATGCCGGAGAATAAAAGCATGAAATCTACTGTTTAACTATCTACATTATATATATTTATTTCGCTTTTATGGATATAATGGTTTCTTTTTATTTGATCACTTGTAATTAAAAGCCTGAAACTACAGTAAATACTTTATCACAGGGACTGGACTGTCCTGCTGTCATTGTTGCAGCTATTTTATTACAAATTCTGCTGTTTGTGTAATTCTACACAGCTCATCATATTTTCTCATCTCTCTCTCTCTCTCTCTCTCTCTCTCTCTCTCTTTTCCCTTCTCTAAACTAGAATAAATATGCGAACTCGTTCTGTCATTGATGGAGATGTTGAATCTGTTTGGTGGATGTGATGCATAATCAGGTTTGGGTCCCAGCTGCAGCCTCTTGATCCTCTTTCTGTGTTCAGCACACACACACACACACACACACACACACACACACACACACATACACACACACACACGCCATTGACTTCTCTCATTGGGCTGAATGTGGTGAAGCTGCACTTCAGGTCTTTACAGCTGAGCGTGTTGTGTCCTCACCTGGCTCAAGCATAAAGAATGCAGCTGTGGAAATCTTTGGTGTTTTTGTGTTGAATATGTCACTGTTCTGTTTGCACCTATTTGCACTGTATAACTGTATAACAGTGTTTTTTAAGGCTGAAGGCAAACAGGATATTTTTTTTTGATATATCGGGAGCAATTCATCTCATGAATCTGAAGTCACATCAGATGTCACCACAGATCCCACTCGTGTGCGTACAAGCATCCTATGATATGTCAAAGAGCTGCACATCGCGCAGTGCAGCGATAAAGGACGTTTCAGTGAAATATAAAAATCCCTGTGTAAAAGTCTGTGATGAATGTGCATTTTCTCGCAAGGACAGTCACAGTCACGTTGACAAGAGAAGCTGGATTTCATCACTGCAGGTGCTTCTTTAATCTCACTAAAACCCACACACCCCCATTTGTCATAGTTGACAGCAGTTTCTCATGCTGACGGTTGGTGTGTGTGTGTGAGTGTGTGTGTGTCAGTGTGTGAAAAAACGCAATTTATCACAGCTTAATTAAAACAAAAAAAATCTACTTTTATACATTGCTGGCTATTTGTTAGCTCCTGAAGCTCCTGTGGGAAAACGCAGCGTTTGATTTGGAGGGGATCAGCCACTGTGTTGGAGCAGCTGCAGGCTGCAGCCTTCCTGATCTCTGCTTTTGATTATGTTGATCGCTGCCAAAGAGTCAGAGGAAGCAGCTCTGTCTGAGTCACTGACAAGCTCAATCAAAACACAGCTCAGCTCACACTCGCTCACCTACACTCGCCTGCCCACGTCCCTACACACATCCCTACACACTCCAACACACACACACACACACAGGTATCAACTGGCGTCTCTACTCAAAGTAGTGTGTCCAAGGCCTGACAGCTGGTTGGGATTCAGGAGGTGGACTCTTATCAAAAATAAGGGGGCGGGAAAAAAAAAGAAGAAGAAATAAATAAATAATGTCGTTGGACAGGTAGGAGACGTTTTAGATTCAGACCTAAGCTACTGTATCTGGCAAGATACACACAAGGTGCAAACCAACATCAAAACAGATTCTGTTTTTCAAAACCAGATATAATGAATTTAAAATAATAATAATAATAATTATTATTATTTCTCAGTTTTTGTAATCTGTTACCAAACTGCCTGAAGATGTTGCAGCAGTTCCATACAGTTGTCTGTGTTGCAACCTGTAGCCCAGGTCTCAGCACAGTGTACTGCAGATGTCCCTCACATTACATGCATTGAGAAATGTATTTAATTTGTATATGATTTTGACACTTTCTATTCTATATAATGCTCTATTCGTTCTGATGGACATAACGTTTATAACACATCTGCTTATATTCGGACAAGTCACTCACTACTATGTGCAGCCTGTGAGTGGTGACTATGTGGTGAGGATTCCATCTTTGTGATGTTCAAAGTGGTTTTGAGGAAAATAAAAACTATGTGTGAGTGTGTTTATGTCTCTGTTTTGCCTCCCTGAGGGAATCGTTGCATCATATCTCGTTTTCAAACAGGCACTGTTTGTCACCCAGCATGCGGTGGAGGTCCACACTGAATCAGAAGTCAGCTGCACATTTATACAAGAGAGAATGACAACAGGGCTATTAAATAAAGTGATACACATCTCTGGATACAGACATATGAATCAAACATGTGCCTGCTGGACATTTAAGAATTTAAGATGCATCCTGTGCATAAACCACATGGAAGTGTTGTGGGTTCACTGAGGCACGGACACCCTCATGCTTATGAGGAATCACCACTGTTACATGGATAAGCAGCTTCTTCCGATGAGGACTCATCATGAAGATCATTTTGCTAATAGCGACATATTTTTCCCTGAACATTCAGTTCCAAACTGATGGCAGCGGATCATTAAAGGATATAAGTAAACAACACAGGCGACGAACAATGCAGTCCACTGTCAAAGGCTTTACACATCTTCCTGAGCGGGTTAGTGTAGAGAAGTACAGCCCTTTTTAATCGATTTAAATCCTTACTGCCTGACATAAAGCAATGTAAACACACACACAGCTTCTCTGAATTGTTGTTGTCTCTCATGTTCATGTCATCCTATTTGTTGTGTTATTTATTAATGCATATGGTAACTTTTGTGTGTTTCATTGTTTCATATATTCTACACATAGGGCTAATTTGGCTCTAAATGGCAGTGGTGCCCAGCCAATAATCCAGTGTAAATAATCATTAATTGACTGCAGTGGATGGTATTGCTTTTTAACAGTTGTGTAAAGACAAAGTAAACAAGCACTGTTCGGTCCATAGTTCCTCTGGGAAAAAGAGGCAGACCTCATTAGTGGACCTTCATCACAGTGACTTTTGGTTTGGTTTTGTGTTATTGCAAAAAGCCAAGGTTTTAACCTCAACCTTCCCATGGTTGAGGTTAAAAAATGTGTTTTCTTTAATTAAACCTTAAAACATCGTTAAGTTTGTGGGAAGTTCGAGATGAAAAGAACGGCACAGGCCGCTGGTTTCACATGAAGCATGACCATCAGACTCCTGTCAGAATGTCATTTAATCCACCTGCTTTTTATACCACGTCACACCAGTGGCTCCTGTCACAATTACAGCAGGTAGAGGTCACCTGACAATACAACATAACTGTGGGTCATAATGAGCTGCTGGAGAAATGGGGTTGCTGTTTTACAGGAGGACAATCATGAGGTCTAGTAGGTGGACTTCCAGTCAGTGACCATAATGTATCATAAGTACCAACATATCAGGTCTTCCTTGTTGACTCACTAGAATACCCAGTGCTTTGGTTGACCCTTGCAGTCCACCATCACCATGCTTCATTTCAATAGGCGCAACATGACCTTTTTGGTGCCGATGCGACACCAGACGCGGCATCACATTACCAAGACGTTATCCGTGTTTCTGCTGAAAGCCCAGCATGGGGAAGAGAACTCAATGAATCATCTCCTCCAGCAGCTCTGCGACTCACAGAGGCAGGCAGGTGTTTAGTTTGATGGAAAACAAATGGAGCATCTCCTCTCCTCGCTCTGCTGGAGCCACCGTGGGTTAGCTTCCCTCTCACACTGCGACCCGAGCCACAGGTTGCATCACCCGATGCATATCATCACTCCTGTGGCCACTGCAAAGCTAAGTGGAACAGCCACTGGTAATTATGGATGTGAGTTTTCTGCAGGGAGAGTGACATGTAACATTGTAACAGAAGCAGCTTATTCTGATTGGGATAGAGAGTGCGTGCTGCGTTCCTGGGAAGTCAGAACACACGAGTGTTTCTCTTCTTCCTCATCTGCAGATGTAATTTAACAAAAGGAGAGCGCCAGTGTATCCGGCTGGTGCTGCAGACTGCAGGGATAATTAGATGTGAGAATAAACTGGGACGGCTGATAGAGCTCAGTTAGCAAACAAAGGGAGGGAGGGAGGGTGCGGGCAAGTCTCAGGCTCCTACTGTATTTAATATTCATAATTCCAGAGCCCCCTGTAGGCTCTGTTACAGCACATTCAGTCAAACTGCTGGGACTCACGCGCCTTCGTTTACTAAAAGATGCAGTGGCTGCTTTGGCCTGTAGGGGGCAATTTAGTAGCGCGGCACCATTTGCACTAAAAGGTGTATATGTTTTTTGGAGTGTGCTGGCGCCACGGTAACGCGACCGCGTGGAGCCACGTGACTTTCCGTGCTTCAGCTGTGAATCAGTGGCGTTTATGCTGACTTCCGGCACATTCCAGACACCGAGCAGCGTGACACTTCCAAACGAAACAAGAAATAATCAAAGATGAATGGTTTTCCCATTTACACATTAATTGCTTCAATTTACATCTGGAAGTGAACGTTAATTTATCCATATTTGTGCACGTGTGTGTGCGTTTGTGCGTGCTTTGATTAAAAAGAAATATGGCTGGGAATTATTATAGGAGAGGGTGTGTGTGGCATCTCAGTGGCAGTGGTGGAGCAGCTGCAGGAAGAAAGGAGCGATGATGAAATGTAAGTGTAGTCAAACAGATTTTATCATTACTCTTGCCGTATGCCACCGGGGGGCTTTGGGCTGCTCTGGCTCACACGCTCCTGTGTGGTAAAGATGAACTAAGAGAATTATGTATACACTTTACCTAGAAAACAAGCCCGAAGCACAGGACCTTGAGTTTGCTAGGATATGTTAATCAGGATGTTTTGCTTCCACACGCCGGCTGAATTAGCTGCTTCCACAGAGTGCTGAGAACTGCAACCAGGGAGACGGGGTTTTCTGCTGGCTGAAGCACAGTTTCCTGCACGTCTTATCATTATCTTTCCACCGCATTGTTATTATCATCAATTTTTATTACGGTTATTTATTATTACCTTGTGGAGAACAAAACAAACTGAGGGGATTTCCCACTTCCCATCTCCCACAGATCTCATCACAGAGACGAATGTTGAGTGATTGGTTACAAATCAACAACAACAACTACAGAGAAAAAGAAAACAACATCCTGGTTCTGCAAATCCCGTTCAAACATCTCACGCATTTCCATAAAGCGAGAGTGTAACACATTATTTCTCTTGATCAGCTGTCAACACACTAGCACGACTTGACAGTGCGGATACTGATATCTGTAAAGAAGATACTTTAGCAAACGACCCACAGTGGTTACCATGACTACCTGCACATCTCACTTCCCCCCTAAACTAAATCTATTTTAAATCACATAATAGAAAGTTCATAGATGATATAGCTGAAAGCAAATTAAAAAAAAAACCATGTACATTATGGGCCAAACATATTCCATCAGCAGTAGTATATACGGTACTATACTATATAGTATATACTCCACAAAGTATATGTATATACACTACAGATGAGAAAGATGCACTTAGGCTTTATATGATGTTAAACCATTATGGAAAAGTACAATGGGCCTTTTCCAGAGAAGAGTGTGTGAGTGTGTGTGTGTGTGTGTGTGTGTGTGTGTAAAATATGTGAACTCTCATAAGTAATAGTAAGTAGAATGCGGTATAGTTGTGCAGACACTCTTACACAAACACTTCCTCTTAGGCGTGCTCCAGTAATGGAGAGATTGTCACTTTGAGGCTCTGTAGTTTCACTGTGGCACACGCACACACACAGACACACACACACACACACGCACACACACACACACACAAATATGGTCCCCACGGCAGAAAGCTAATTCTTCCATTTTATTCAATAATGCAGGAGGAGATAGATTTTGTTCCTGATTTTGTGGAACCAGGAGGCTGTTGACTTCCAACAGTGGTGAAAAGAGACAAAATAACTCCTCCAAATTCACAACCACATTGTTTATTAAACTAAGCTGTTACACATCCCTGGTAGTTAGAATGCAGAAAGAAGAGAAACCTGTGAGTGAAGCACGCACACACATACACACACACACACACACACACACACACGCTCAGAGAGAGAGTGTAAGAGAGAGAGAGAGCGAGAGAGAAAGAGCGATGAAACCCCCTGAGTAGCATTGTCATCACTCTTCATTTGCTCTATGGATCAACAGAACTGGCATAATGTACTACCACACACACACACACACGCAAATCATTGTAACCTACTATCTCATCATATTTCCATCTGACTCATCCATTATACTCCCTTCTATAACTTCAGCAATTTTTCACCCATGACCATCTCAATCTTCAGCAAGAAAAACGCTGCTGGAGCATGAAGTCTTCACCATATGAGCCGTAATTAAAACGCTCAGAACAACAATCTGCCCCAAACTTCGTTAAAATGTGGGCAGAGGGGTTTCATTCTGAGTTTAATTAGCAGGACATCTTGAACAAAGACAAAGTATGACATCTGAGCCCAAGTCTACTATTTCCTCAGCTGCTCCTCAGAGTCGGCTCATTGGAAATTCCAACGAGTCGACCCGTAGCAGACGCAGGATGAGAGTTTTCGGGTGCGGAAAGCAGGAGTGTTTGAGTGTCAGTCTTACAGCAGTTCCTAATGGGGGGAAATGTTGACAGCTAATATACAGACTGGCACATTTCCAACTGAGAAACGCTCTCTGTAAAAAGCAGGAGGAAGCTGCGTTCTGTGCTGCAGAAATCGCCGCAGGACATGACTGACAGCGCAAAGAGATGTGGTCACAAGTTAAAACCTTTCCCACCACGAGATTTAACAGGAAGCCTCCTCAGCATCTAGATGTTTTCCAAAACAACTTTTTTACGTAAGCGATTCACCGACAGTATGGAACAGGATCATAAAGAAGCTGGGTTCATTTTACATTTCCAGGTCTTTCTTTCAATCAGTGCACCAGTAATTACCATCTGATTTACTCAGGCAACATGTAATCGCACGTTCTCTGACTGAGCCTGTGTGACAGGTACACACATCACAACACAGACTCAGACCCCACAGCCAAGCCAGCAGCTGTGTCGGTGCTTCTCCAGCCAATCGGCCTTTATACTCATTTTCAAGCGGAAAAGTTTTGATCCTTATTAATCAAAGTTTAATGGATAAAGATCATCCTACTAACTTACTTCTAAACTGTTTTCTTTGCTTACATTATGATGGCAACATTACCACTGGCTAGATTATGTTCACATGCAACCTTGCTTTAACGTTCTGTAAAGAAAGTAACTCTTTTGTTTGGCACATCTCGTCTATGACCAGCATGTTTCTATAGAGAACTAGATCTAATTAGAATCCCCTCATATTTATCTATATTTTTGTCTTCGAAGAAGTTCCAACACAAAACTGATGTACAGAGGTACATGGGTCTTGTGGGAGTGAAAGTAACAAGCACATTGGCTGTGTCTGAAATCGCTCCTAACCCCTATATAGTGCACTATATAGTGCACTATATAGTGACCACGCCATTTTGTAGTGGTGTCCGAAAGCTTAGGGATCATAGCATGTCCACTATATAGTGCACTCAATGTATCCCACAATTCACAGCGAAATGTAGTGAACATCCGATGGTCACTAACCGGAGCAAGATATCCCATCATGCATTGCCAGAAATTCTCTGGGCTGCGGGGAAGTAAAAATGGCGGACGGACGGGAGGGAAATATACATAAATATTATAAAATATAACAAAATACGAAAATAAACAGTACAGGAAAGTAATCAAAAGCCTCTAATTTAATAAAAATGCAGTGGTAAACAAACAAGTATTTTGTGAGACGACAATAATGTGGTACGTTTTAATTGTGCGACAGCGATGACGTAATTACCAGCGCCGAGAGTAGTGTCCGAAAGATTTTTCTGTTGAGCTCACTATATAGTGCACTACATTTATTTCCCTATGTAGGGAGTAGGGAGTAGGGAACGAGTGAGTGATTTTGGACACAGCAATTGTCTCTGTATTATCTTTTTGCTATTTATGTGTGCAGGTATCCTATAAATCCTGGAGGTATAAATTTCAGGGATGAGCAGATGCACAGACAGTGTCTGAGTAGCTGGACAGTACATTTGTCTCGTGTTGTCATTCTTTTAAATGATGACCTGTGTGATGATGCAAAATGCACAGTGAAAAGCCTGTGAAGTGATGTTGTAATGCATTTAAAGTCCATGAGGTGATTTGATGAATCAGCCTAAAGGATGCTCCTCTGTGTAGCAGTCAACAAAGACACACTTCTCCAGTTAATGTGGACTGACTCAGGATGGGACCCTGTTTGATAACTATGCCTCGCCTCTTGTTAATCGACCAGCTCTACTGGTTAAACGCCTCATTCATATACATTTGGCGGTCACGCTTCCACAAACTCATTCCATAGGATCCAACCCGGACAGACACCAGCTTTCTCCTGCCAAGCACTGTGTCTAATCTACATGCAGAACGTGTCACGCAGTCTGGTTAATTACAGGTTGTGATTTGCCTGCAGATGGTTGTGTATGTGAGGGCCTCTGTCTGATCTTTGCTGGGCTTAAAGAGTGAAGTGAGGAAGGCGCCGAACAAAGGATCAAGGTTGTGATACATGCTGCGTGGTGGGGGGGTCGATAACCTCGAATTCATGCTATGAGTAAATTATCTGAAGGGTTTCAATGCTACACCGGAAAAAGCTGCTTCTTACTTTTTGTCAGATTTATTAGAAATGTGCCTCAAGGTGTCGACGGCATAAATATTTATCTTTCCATGACACGGCAATCTAATATCTGTATGTCATTCTGTAGGACTTTACTTTTCTGACAAGGCACTTTCAACTCTGCGTAAACATTTCAATCATCCTGTGCTATAATAAAAAAATGTCTTCTGTTTATCTTGCTGGGTGATGTTATTATCAGAGGAGGTCATGTTTCTGTGATGGGCCTCCATCTGTTGATGTTCTAATGTAAAGGGATTTCACATTTCATTTCTCTGTGCGGCATCTGTTGCACTGTCCTTGTTACATTGTCCAAGGTAAAGTCCTGCTTTTCCATATTTTGAAATAGACTTGGCATCGCCTGGCAGCTGTGGACTGTAAACACCTCGATAAAAACCATGTCAGTCACCTTCTGCTTGTTTTCAGCGCATTCCAGGTTCCATATCTCATCTCTGACAGAGGCGAGAGTGAACGTTGGGGAGTTTCGCAGCGTGCTCTGTTTGCCCAGTGGAGATCCAATCCCCGTGCTTTTGAAATGCACATGGTGTCGAGGCAGTTTATCTTTTGTTTGAAGTGAAAATGAAACTCAACTTGTGTAGCACAGTGTTTACCAGCGTTATGACTGCTGGGTATTAAACTAAGAACTTGAAAGTCATTCTGAAATCACAACTGCTCATTTACTTGTATTGTCAAACAGCACAAAGAGTGCTTTTTTTCTTTAAAGTTAAGTTTGATGTGTGTTTGGGGGCGTGCTACTGACTGGGTTTGATTGACAGCTGAGCGAGCAGGGGCACAGAGATTCAGTAAAAATAGACTTGTGGTGGAAACGAGCTTAGTGATTGTCAGTGGCAATAAATGTTTCAACATTTTTTAATGACTAAGTTACTATATTTGAAAAACGACTAATTTGTTATAATGCTATTGTTAATGGTACTGTCTAGATAGTGTTGGTAGTGTCCTTAGTTCTGGGACAGTAATAAACTGAACTGAGCAACATGTTTTTCTTTCTTAGATTGAACTTGCGATTTTTTAAAGGGGGAAAAAAAAGTCTTTTTCCTTTAAATGTTCCAGTTACTTTAATAATACTTATGTCGGCTACCAAAACGGAACAGCAGGAGGCTGTTTAGCTGCGGTGGGGGACGGTGGTCGCCGTTTGATATGCGATCATCATGACAATGAGCAGCAATGATATTAACGAGGTTCACTCGTGCACAGATACACACAAATCCCAGCAGAGAGGCAGAACTCGACATCAAAACACACACACACACGCACAGACACACACACACACACACAGCTCCTTAATTCGCCGTGATTACAAATGAAAATGGACTCAAATCAGGCTGCAGATTACAAAGCCGGCTAAGCTGCTGCTTTCAGACATTTGTGAAGACAGTGGGGATGCTGATAGATTCACCGCTCTCACACGGCCCAGCTGCTTTTACAGAGATTTCTCCAGCTGTCCTTGATATCGCTCTGTCCTCCTCGCTTTTTGTCTGCGCACGGGAAAAGAGATTTCTGTCGTCCGTCCTCATTAAATCACACACCGGTTAAAACCGGGCGTTGAGAAAACGGCTTCAAAGCACACGCGCACGCACACCAGCGTAAACGGCCGAGCTTTCCACTCGGCACAGACACGGCCCCTGCCTAATCCCCAGTTAATGACAAACTCTTGCAGTTCACCAGCTCATGTAAATCCACTGTGAGAACGATCTTGTGTATTTATTTATTTATTTATTTTTCAAAAGCCAATTATGTAATTAGATGGGGGATCAAACAGCGCAATGGCACAAATGGAAACTCGTGGATTTCGATATTAGAAGGACCAGATCCCAACTGTTCTGCTCGCCACTTTCAACTGTAAATATACATGACAACGTGTCACAGTGACGCAGGGAGAGGGGTTTATAAATAGATAGAGAAGTGATAAATACAGTTTGGAGCAAGGACGCGTTGTAGAGGACGATCGGCCTGTTTGCTTATTAGAGACAACACAGTGTTGTTGTCCTGAAGGAAGCTGTCTGTTGGGATGGGGTGTGGGACTGCAGCCAAGTCAGACTACACAACAGAGCTCCCATGTGTATTATCCACTGGATAATATGTGCAACAATCCTTGGATTTATATATTTTTATGTCGGGATTGATTCATTTTACATGTGAGTGTAAAAACTTGAAGATTGATATGTTTGGCCAATTTGGTTTCAAGCAAGACTCCATTCTTTGTCTCCTTTGCTCTTTCCTCCCCTGCTCGTATTCCCTATCCCCTTGGCTCCTCTGTCCTTCCCCTGCCTTTTAATCTTCAACCCTTTACCCATCCTCTTTCTCCAGCTCCTGAGGTTAATTAACCTGTATTAATTATATGAATGGATGTAGAATTGATATTTTGGAGCGTGTGTGTGGCTTTGTTGTGAGAGAGCACGAGCATGTCGTTACAGAGAAGCCACAGAGAAGTGTGTGTGCATCACTGGCAGTTGTCATGTGACTTTCGTCAGCCATAATGATCGTCAGTGAATCAGTTAATCAGTGGATGTGACCGAAGGACAAAAAGCTAATCAAGCTCTTGATTAGAAGAGAACGAATATTCTTATTTCTTAAAATAAAAAAAATGCTTAAATGATGTTTAACAGTGGATCAGTAAAGTCATTGATGAGGATGATGAGAGTAATGAGTACTCTCATCATCCCCACTGGCAAACAATGTGGACTCCTATTTTCAGCTAACAAGGCCCAGTGAAACCACTGTGCTCTCTCTACCAGCTCAGCACTAAATGGCAGGAAGACAAATTCAGTTGGTGATCAAAGTGTTGGTCTGATATCTACATAGCTTTAGATAAGATAAGTCGTGTTCTTGTTCAGGTACCTGTTCAAGAACAGAGCGTTTCATGCACGTGTTTGAAGCAACCGCTGTTTAAGCCTTTACCCATTAGGTGTCCACACTGCAGTTTCAGACCAACAACTGTGGAAAAACATTTTCAAAGCTATCAGAGATGCATCAAATGAGCCATGCGTTGTCTGGTGCTCGAGGTGGGAATACAAACAGTGGCTGCAGACAGAGAGGAGATATTACTGTCTAATCTGTCATGACCAGCAGCAGAGAGAGAGAGAGAGAGAGAGAGAGAGAGAGAGAGAGAGAGAGAGAGAGAGAGAGAGAGAGAGAGAGAGAGAGAGAGATTGAAACAGACGCACAAAAGATGACAGAAAATGCAGGACAGTTGAAATGGAAAGAGTGAGAACATCGAGCAGTGAATTCCCTGCAGGCAGAGAGGAATGATGAGAAAATGGAAAGATAAAGAAAAAGGGAAAAAAATAATGTAAAGGGGTGAAAACGCTCATTTTCATGCAAGTGCAAAAGCTGGAATAATAAGAGAGAGAGAGAGAGAGAGAGAGAGAGTGGAGGTATAAAGAAGGAGTGGTGAGGCCAGACCGCCAGTACCACCACTCCTCCATCCCCTCCATCCCCTCCATCCCCTCCTCCACAGCTTCCTGTACGGGGGAATAAAATGTGTACATTTCATCTGTGAGGCGACCCTGACTACCAGAGAGAGGAATTCCACTTCTGTGAAGAAGGGATGATGTTCAAGTGGCTTCGACCAAAACAAAGTCCTGTAAGACATGATTAGAAAATACTGAATGACACGGGGGGGGGGGGTGCGTTTCACATGAGAGGTGAAGGTGAAGGGACGTCACACTTTATCACACTGGGTCGTTTGTTTTCAGACACACATCTGGTGTGCGTTTCCATTAATTTTTCGATGTAAACGACTTTAAACTTGGACGTAAACCAACATAAATCTATGAGTCTCACTGTAACTGATCATGTCAGAGCACATGCTGTTTATTAACACATCCTTGTACACCTCTGGGTTTGGACCAGATCTTGTGAGATGATGAATCCTGACCTCAAACATCACGTCACACACAACACCGGCTTTGACCTGACTCACTGACACCTGACTCACTCTGTTCAAATGGGCTCGTTTGAACGCTATGTTGTGCAAGACAGGAAAAGTACACAGTGACTACCGCATAATATGTCCAGTTGTTTTGAGCAGCATAATTAAAGAAGCCTTGATTGATGGCTTTGTCACATACTGTACATATGTAAGAAACACGACAGTGATATATCACAGCTTTCAGGATTCAGCTCTCGACTCACACTACCCTTTCCTTTCAAACTTAAACTGCCTCGAGTTATGTCAGACGGAGCTGACTCAGACAGACGGTTCATTCCTTATGATAGTGTGATCGCTGTTCAGCTCCCACATCTGACGGAACACAACTGTCTAAACTGGCTGCTGTGCTGAGTCAGGGAAACGACACTCTGCTGTGGCAGATAGCAGATTTAAGGCTGCCTGCCATTCTTTCCTCTCATCTCTGTCTGTCTACATGAGCATCTGTGTGTGTGTGTGTGTGTGTGTGTGTGTGTGTGTGTGTTTTATTGCTGTTTTAATGCAGCATTTGGAAATCAGTTGAAGATGTCATATTTGAGCAGTTCCGCTATCAGCTATATTATCATTTGTATATTTCCAGTATAATCTAACTCATTTGATTTGTTTTTGATTTAGTGACTGCACCACGTTTCCTTGATTGTCAGATAATTCTGTGCTAATGTGATTTGTGTAATCCGCTTATATGGAAACTGATAGCTTTGTCTGCTCCGGTGAGGTGAGTTGTTCATGACTGGAGAAACTTTTGCGAATGGACTCAGTGTATAATAACAGATACTGATGCACTTAATAGATGAATGCATTAACTGCACAAGAAGATGTCATTTGAATATGTAAGTGAAGGCTCATGAAAGCGTTAGAAGCCATCTGCCTTGTGTCTGTCTGTAAATGTTTGGTAACTGAACAAACTGAGGATATTTATCACCTGGCGTCCTCCTCCACACCTCCTCAACATCCTCTCTCTTGTCTCCTCCTCCGTGCCATATTCATTCTTTGCTCTTTATAATCCTATTCTCTCACCTCCTCGGCGGCCATCTCCTCTCTTTTCTCTCCGTTCACTCCTTATGGTCGCACCAAACTCCTACTCATTCTTTTTGGGAACCCTAAACTTTCTTCATCCACCTCTTCAATCTATCTTTGGTGCAACACCAGCGAGGAGTGGAGGGTATTGAAGTTACCTGTCGGAAAGCAACTTTCCAAGCTCATAACTAAGTGTCAGTGCCTGACTACTGTAATTTGAACAAAGAATAAATACATGAATAAAATAGTTAAAAAACTTATTTAAACTTATATGAACTTTGTAAACAGCTTATCTGATTCAGCCAATGAGACCAGCTTTACTACCACTTCCTTTTAGCTATAGCATTGTGTTGTTGTGATGACTTTATGGTTAAGTGTGGGACCTTTTTTTTCTCTGTTGCCTGGTACACATTTAATATACTTTGTGAACGTGATAGTGAACAAAGTCTGGTGCGTTATCATCTCTATGCAATGCAGATTCCTATGACACCTGTACTGTGATTCATCAGGGCGGGTGTTGGCCCTTGCTTGTGTGTTGTCTGCATGTTGTTGTGTTGTGTCTCAGGCATATTTGAGTGAATTGTTATATCCACAGTTGTGCGCAGGCTGGCAGGTTGGTAAACATTTTGTCTATATCCCACATATTGCTGTGTGTTTCACAGAATATTTTCATTGTTACAAAGCGGTTACTGTGTATGAGTGCAACTGTGTGTGTTAACATTCAAAGTTACAGTCACATTAATAGAATACCATTAATGTACATATTTCACTATACCCTCATACATTTATTCATTTGTGCACCCAAATTAACTGGAAAAAAACACACAGACAGTACAACACACAGTATAACTATCCTATCCCATCCATCCATCCATCCATCCATCCATCCATCCATCTGCCCACAACAATGTGAATGTGTTGTGAGACAAGGTCACTAACATACTTGGTCCCCAGAAGGCAGCAATAACAAGAATTTGCCATTATTTATGTATGACAATATAATGGAGACATATTCAGATACTTAAGGTGCAATATTGCACTACTACTTAAACCCCAGCATTAAGTTCTACGTTAAGATTAAATATTGTTTTAGCATAA
Source organism: Trinectes maculatus (assembly GCA_016785345.1). Taxonomy (NCBI): domain Eukaryota; kingdom Metazoa; phylum Chordata; class Actinopteri; order Pleuronectiformes; family Achiridae; genus Trinectes; species Trinectes maculatus. The sequence goes on from JAFBJQ010001022.1 coordinate 493,359, forward strand.
TCTTAACTATCTTATACAGTGTTAGGCTGTTTATTATACTTGCACATAATTATTGCTGGCCGGCCAGTTCATGTTAGGGAAGTGGAGATTAGAAAAACAGCAACTGAATGCAGTTATGTCAAACCCTCCATAAAACCAGAAAGTTCAGTACATTGACTCAAGTGCTTTTCTCAATTACAGCTATGAGTTAGATATGTTTTATGCAAATGTAAGTGAAAACTAACTCCCCCATTACACAGCCGATGAGCCCATCTGCCTTTTCTCCTTCGACTGTATTACTTAAACAATGACTGGGGAACTTTTGGAAAAGAATACAGATGCTCTGAACTTCCAGTCTAAGCTTGGGATTTGTACAAAGTGAAAAGTACTGTTAATAACAATGTAAAGACTTCAATGCAGTGTACCTCATGCTTAAGGTAGACACAGTGTTACTACCACACAGTGGTGACTGATTAAATATGACAAGTTATAAAAACAGAGCACAACTGAGCACTGTCGAAAAAAGCCACCAATTCAGATTCATTTCAGATGCAATATTACATATATAGATATTATTGTTATATAGAATTAACGTTGTAATTAAAAATCGGGCATAAAAAAAGTCAGAAAAACAATTCTCAAAATCTACTTCCAGCTTCAGCATTCTACAACTACACATACTGTTTTTTTTTGTTTTGTTCTTAATGGTTACAGGCTGCCGTGTTGTCGAAAATAATATATCTAAATATTCTATAGGATACTCTCCGAGCCTCTCTCTCATCTCTCAGGACAGTGTAAGATGAGTGTAGCCTTGGTAGGAATATGTTGGACTCTGATCAACCTTTGGAGACCTAAACCTATGGCAGAGAATGTAGAATATTTATAGCATACTGTGTAGCCCCGGGCTAAAGGCCTGCTGGATGATGCTACACCAGAAGACACTTCACACTCTGAGTAACAAGATTCAACAAAATGGAAGCTTACAATAAAAAAGGAGCGTTGCTGACTGAGGGAAAAGCCAAAAAGGAACAGTTAATTAGCACAGAGATGTTTTAAACTGTACTTTGGAGGTCATTAGTGATCCACAATCACACTAATTCTTCCTGCCTGAAGTAAACACAACCCCCATTTAAAAACTCCCGACAGGAGACCCTGAGTACTCACTCCACTAAAAATAGAAGATGTGATGCTGAAGACATAGTGTTTGTATACAGGATATATAAAACAACCCTAACTTTTTAAAATGTAAACAACGGAAGAAAATACTGACTTTTAAGTAAATATGGTAAGATGTAAAGAAAAGAAAAGTCTTAGTTGAACATATTTTTTGATCATGATGATGACTGACACATTACATTCAGAGGCTGGCTCTGCCAGTCACGACTGAATAGTAGAGGAAAAATATCAAAGCCAAAAAGATCACTATCACCAACAACAGGTCAGTCTGACAAATACAGTAACTACCCCACTGTCTTTAGTCTGTTTTCAGTTTTAATACTCTTCCAGATGCAGTCATCAATTTATATTGTTCATTTAAGTCTTAACAATGGCAATTAAACATATAATATGTGTAATTATAATAAAAAAGTCTTATAATAGACTGATAATTTGTGACATTTGCAATATATTAAACAGGCACTAAAAACTTTACTGTACAGTTTGACTGGTGCATTAACTTTAATTGTTCGCGTTTAATTACACGCAGACACAAAATGTTGTATCAAATCTGTGATTCTTTCAATTCCGACTCACGCGGTTACTTATCTGACACCGATTTTACACCGCTCTGTCCAGCGCAACATCAAATTAATAGCATTAGCTTTGGTTTGTTTAACCACGTGTAGGTCCAAAGTAGTGACTGCAAAAATAAGTATGCATCCGAAGAAGCAGCAGCAGCAGCAGCAGCAGGCCTTGCATAATTCCCAGCAGGGCAGGGGGCGCTAATGTGAGGGGTGTGTGTATGGTGTGTGGGTGTGAAAGGGTCACGGAGGTTGGGGTCAGTTATGAATAAATTCTGCCATGTCTTTCTTGCTCTCCCTCACTGCTCTCTTCCCTGTCCTCCTCAGCTCCAGCTCCTCTTGCCCCGAAGCAAAATGTTCTCTGCTGCCTCTCTGTTCAAGTGACAGGCGCTAATAGAATAAATAAGGCACCTATTTTAACCTGGCTGCTGGCAGAGGGATCGCACTGACCACACACTGACCACCACTCCGCACAACGCTCCAAGGGCAGAGAGGTGGAGGGAGGAGGACGTGGAATAGAGAGAGAAAGTAGGAGGATGGCTGAGGAGGACGTGGCAGAGAGGATGAGTGGGTAGAGAAATGGGACGAAACCAAAGAATGGAACAATAAAGATTATCATCTTAGTGATGCTTTTCAATGTGTCTGAACTTTTTTCAATAGTAACTGACATTTAAGCTCCATAATGATGTTTCAGGTTCTGTCTGAAGCAGATTTAAACTTTACTTTCTGAATATAAAATCCTACAAAGCACACACACACACACACACACACACACATATATATATTTTAAGTTGTTTTCCAGCCATCTGGTCTTCACAAATATTTTGCGCATCACATCACTATTTGAGTGCATGAGTTGACTGCGACTCATCATATTCACATCCACATCCAGTCTGCAGATCTTCTGAAGCCACTTTGAGAGAGCTATGGTAATGGCCCCATTCCATGGCTGTTTTGTAACTTTAAAGTTTGGTTGCCGTTCTTGAAACATCCTTTGACACAAGTCACCAAACACTGCGTAAGAAGTGTCTAACATCTAGTGTGGATGTTAGAGCGGAGGGAAACAGACCATATAACCTTGAGATACTGGGGGTGGCGCCGCCTCAGTTTGAAGAGTTGGTGAACTAACTTCGGACCAACAAATATCACATCATTTAAAACCAACAGACACACTGCTGAAAAAATATAATGAGGAACAGATGACTTGCTCCTTGGCAAGTCAATGGAGGATCATTGTTGACCTGCATGAATCGGTGGCCCAAACCGTTTAGAAATTACTGATGTTCTACATGGAATTATCTTCTCCTACACTTCAGCAAAGCAATATTCTTTCAATCAGAAACTATGAACAGGAGACAGCTACAGCACATATACTGGCTCTGCCTTCAGTACTTAAATCACATTTAATCAGTCTGTTACATGGGTTTTTTTTTTTACTGTTATACATATTGTTCAAGCTAGTTGAAAGTTTTACTGCATCTAAGTGTTTCGTGGCTCCAGAGCAGCACAAAGTCTGATACACTCACTCAAGTGATGTCACTTAGACCTGTGTCGTTTGGGGCCGACGACAACAGACCAATTCTTACAACCTATACAATACTGCAACTGTAAGGTTTTACTAGCCAATGCACAAGTACCCATCTGCACTTATAGGCACACACACACACGCACACAAATACACACACACACACACACACACACACACAGAGTTTGCCTTGCAGCGGAGCTGATAACTAAAGCTGCTCCAAACAGTCCTTAAAGGTCTTCAACTTTCCAATCAAATGCATTTTCCTGATGTAATAAACCAGTGCAGCTTGTACAGCGCGGCAGTGGATTTCTCACAGCTCTTATCTGATCTCTGACGTGGTAATTGAGGTCATGTGTCTGACAATAGGAAATTCGTATCACAACCTAGTGGAGGGAAGAAAGTGCTATTAATCACCCAGACAAGGAATCATGCCTAAACACTCACACAGCCTCTCTCTCTCTCTCTCACACACACACACACACACATACACAGAGAGACAATGGTTAATGGGCTACGGCCAAGTTGTTACTAATAATAATAATAACAACAACAACAATATTAATAATATACAGTTAGTGTAAGTCTTCAATTTACCATAATAAGCTGTGGCATACTCTGTGCTGGTCTCAACCACCTCCAACTGCCACAACAATATCACACTTCCTTTTATTAATTTGGTATTAAAATGAATATTCGTTTTCACAGACCTGCCAGCTCTCTCCCTTAGGGCCACATGGTGGTAGATTAGGTAAATACCATTTTCCACTGAAATCACTGAATCCACACACATGCACTGGGAAAACGTACACTATCTATTCTTTTTTTCTGTTTCTGTTTACACTTTTAATACTTATTAGTCATATTCATAAATAAGCTTTAACCAGCTTGCAGGAGCTGCAGGCAGCTAACATGCAGGAAATGATCAGCTTGGCTTCTCACTGAATATGGAAGGAGGCTGCAGTAGGGCACAGCTTGTATTTGGAGCAAAGGCTGAGGACATGGATCATTAAACTCTCCTGTGAGCTCATTACTCCCTCCAAAAGGCCAGGACGTTTCCAAGAAGCCAGGAAGATAATGGACTACGGCCAAGTTGTTACTAATAATAATAACAACAACAAAAATATTAATAATATACAGTTAGTGTAAGTCTTCAATTTACCATAATAAGCTGTGGCATACTCTGTGCTGGTCTCAACCACCTCCAACTGCCAGAACAATATCACACTTCCTTTTATTAATTTGGTATTAAAATGAATATTCGTTTTCACAGACCTGCCAGCTTTTTCTCCCTTAGGGCCACATGGTGGTAGATTAGGTAAATACCATTTTCCACTGAAATCACTGAATCCAGACACATGCACTGGAAAAACGTACACTATCTATTCTTTTTTTCTGTTTCTGTTTACAGTTTTAATACTTATTAGTCATATTCATAAATAAGCTTTAACCAGCTTGCAGGAGCTGCAGGCAGCTAACATGCAGGAAATGATCAGCTTGGCTTCTCACTGAATATGGAAGGAGGCTGCAGTAGGGCACAGCTTGTATTTGGAGCAAAGGCTGAGGACATGGATCATTAAACTCTCCTGTGAGCTCATTACTCCCTCCAAAAGGCCAGGACGTTTCCAAGAAGCCAGGAAGAGATTAAGAAAGATGGCTCTTGATTTCAAGTTTTTGCCAGTGGAATCTATTTATTTTTCTTGAAACTGATGGTGCTGTGCCACGTTGAAACAGTTATCCGCTTAGATTGAATCATTTCACATCTTCAAAGCCCAACATAATCACCAAGCCCTCTGTCTGGGGGGAGAAATAAAACGTGGAGATATTTTGCACTGGTTTGGACAATCCGATTTTTAGTTCCTAAATAAGATTTCTTTTGTTATTGCTTCCACATGGGCACCAATAGCAACACAGGTTTGGGCTGCAGAAATTAAGCCCCAGTGAAGCTGTTTACATCTAAAGTCATTGGCACTAACCCAGTGAAGAGTAGTGAAAGCTGTGAAGAACTATAAATAACTGCGAACAATATCTTTATTCTAATGTACCGAATGAATTACACAGTTTAGGAAGAGGATGACGGTCTTGGTGCCATTTACATGTCAGTTATTTGTCTACATAACATCCATAACTGTTAATATATAATAATAATAAAATAATAATAATGTGATGTTCTTAATGCATAAATCAGTGTCACTGTTTGTGTCCCAAACAATTTGATTTTAAAATATCTGCATGCTAATTAGTTATTTTCATGGATTCAAATTCACACCAATGGCTAAATCCAAAACTGTAAAATGATGCACTCACACACGCGCGCGCACACAGAAACACACTTTCAGAGGTAAACTTTCACAGAACTGCTGAAGAGTCATTATAAACTGACACCATTCCAAAGAAATCTTCTAACTTGCTTTGATCTAACATGAATTTGGGGGGAAAACTTCACAGTTTCGAGGAAGAGGAAGCTGGGAAAAAAAGAGAAGTGTGGCATTTTTTGATTGTGTTCAATCATTTAGCGGCGTCTGCGACCGGAGTGTCAGCGGCGGAAAATGAGGAGTAATGCACTTTTCAATGAAGGTGGCAAAACTCAGTCATCTAATGCCAGCTGTCAGTGCAGAGGTAACAGGGAGGGAACAGTGCAGCGCAACAGGGGGTGTCCTCGAAAAAGACAGGGGGAGGGAAGAAAAGTGGCCTGAGCAAAAAAACACACACACAAAAAAATGACATTGGACAGTTTGGTGCCACTGGGGTAAAATGGTGGTGCGAGACAGCACAGGTAACAAAGAGGATGGATAGCTGACATTTTCAGGAAAACTACAAAAGAACTATAAAAACAGACACTGGCACACTGATGGTTCATTCCAACAGGAAGGCGTCTGGAAGGGGCCGAGCGCAAATGTGTGAAACAACGCTGCTGCATGCAGCGCTGATCCACACTATGATCCTCAACACGCCGCGCTCTACTGCAATGTGGGACTCAAGCAGATGGTAAATACACTGTGGCATCACATTGTAATGCATGTTACACATACACACAACAGAAAAGTGCTGTTAACAAACAGACGCAACATGCCAATGTCATTTGTGCGGCTTGGTGAGTGAGACAGCTGTCGACAGTGTGGAGCTGTCACTTACATGGCTGAATCTTACTATGTTACATACGACAGCGCTGCCACAACACGTGTGTGCGTTTACGCAAACGTTTGCTGAGACGGGTGTAAACGAAACTGTGTCACCTCCTCAGCTGTTAAGAATCAAAGGAAATACAAATCTAATGCAACTCCATCAATCCAACTGAGCACAGTATTAAAACCGTCAACCGGTTCTGTAAATATATACACGCAACTTCAGTAAATAATACTGGTTTCTTTGTTTTGTAGGTTTATCAGATTCACCTGATGACGGGATTTCTACTGTCAGAGACTGATAGCAAACAAAGAAAACACCACATCATTTCATTTGTTACCCGGTCTTGGTGCGTGACAGATTTGTGTATTTTTTTCCCCCAATGGAAACGTTTTAATCTCGACCGACAAAATGTTTGTTAACATATCCAGCCACTGCTCCTTTGCGTGGTTTGGTGCCCACAAAACAACCCACACCGCAACCGCACAATAAATCCACAAAATCTCAAGAAAGATGTGATAAGGAAAGGTTGAAACATGGGCCTTAAGAGGATTTGTGAAAGGCTGCCACCCTGGGAGCCCATTACTTTTCTCTGAAACAGACGACCACCCAGGAAAGAGAAAAAAAAGAGCCTCTTGAAAAGTGGCCCCATGTGAGGCTTAAATATTTCCGCCATTGTAACACAACAATCCAATTCAATCCAACAACACTTGTATGCGGCATCATGAGTGTTTTGCAATTGTGATGGTTAAAAAATGCTACAAACAGTAGACTGAGTACATAGAACAAATCTGATTAACATATCTCATCAACTGCCTTTGTAGTCATTTTTTGAAATTGTAAACAGACTCTGTGGACACCCTGTATATGTATATATATATATATAGCTTTTCCTTTTTTCTCATGTGTGTGTTGGTCCTACCTTTGCTGATATCCTGGTACTCTAGCCACAGCTGCCTCTGGACCTGCTTGTTTGGGTACCAGATGGTACAGGACTCCTGGAAGCCGTACATTGCCTCCTGCACGTAGTGGTTCCCAAACTCCCTGAGGATGGAGACAAAGTCACTGCGCTGCGTCGCCCCGTCTAGAGAGTGGATGGCTGAGCTGAAGGCTGAGAAGAAAGAAGAAAAAAAAAACATTAGTTGAATTCTTTCAGTTAAAATCAAAACGTGAGGAGAAGATGATTCAGAGGGTGGCATCAAAAGGGAATGGGAAAATATGTGTTTTTGATCAGCCGCCTCTTATTCTCCACTGCTGTCCAAAAATGTACCTTTAAGAAAAGAGGTTTTGATTTGTCTCAGCAACATCACACAAAGATGTAGTGTCTCAAAGACTTTGCGTAGATCACAAAGTACAGACGCTGCTACTGAATCAATGTATCAATCAATGTTCCCATTCCATGTGTACTGCTGGGTGTAGCATATTGTGTATGTCACAGCTGGACTATAAGAAAATAGCAGCCTGCAACTACTACATGGCCTTCACATGATCACTTCCCAGAGTATTTACAGATATATAATAAAGGCTCACCTTTTTTCCCTTTCAGTTTAATATAATTATAGAGGCCTGCTACTTTAGGTTTACTTTATTTAAAATTAAGTTAATAAATTAGGAATTATTTTAGGATAGGACAGAGTAGCGGCTTGATCAATTTAATGCTAATTTGATGGTTATGGCTTTGTAACCAATTGCTATGCGTGATTATTTCATCCATTGATTCCTCATCGTTATTAATGATATTAGGAGCGAGATTGATTTCATGCACTGACAGGAGCAGAGGTAGTAGTAACTCCACAAAACAAACCCTGGACTGCTGGGAAAGTTCATGAGTTTTGAAAATGATTGGCTGATGATTAGCATTTCAGCTTCACATGTTATCAGTGGCTTAATGATCTCTCAATATTAGTCTCAAAAAATGCAGTGAAATCAAAAAGATGATGGTATTAAATTTTTTACAATCCATCTCTTAGAACATGACTGAATCTAACTCTGCAAAAGCAAAAGTGTGCTAATCATCTCCAGAGTCATGCCACGGTCGTGGTTATTGTTACTGGGAGATGAGAGTTTTCAAAAAGAATTGTAAATAGTCGTCAGTTTCACAGTTTACAGTCATTATCAGTTAGGTAGAGGAGTTAAATCACAATATGACAGGCTAACAAAAACCTGTGTGGGAATAAACAAATTGCTGCTGGGTTTGATAAAACCCGAGGAAGCAACAGGATCAGAATACCAGTTAGAGATGACATTTAGTATGAATAAATAATGCATCATGCAGCATGGGATGCAAAGAAAAGACAGCAATTTCACATCGAAGCTTTGAGGATCTGTTTTCAAACAGAATACAGAATCTTTCATGTTTACAGTTTTCCTCTTTGCACCGACACTCTCGCATTCTTGTTGGCAAAGTTTTCCCTTATTTACTGATCCGTTTCCTTCCAGCCGTGACTAAGTGCATGTCATGATTTAGATGGCTCATAAATTATATAAACGCAACCAAGGAGCCATGAGTGTACCTGTGGCAAAACGGAGTTTTCCTTGACCTGATCACAATGGGTGAGTCAAAGAACTGGTTTAAATAAATGCAACTAATTTCACCAGCATCAAGGTGGAGTTTTATGGCAATAAGGGGAAAACTAGTAAATGGTGGTGATTTCACTGACTGGGCTGCAGGATCTGAAAATAAAGTGCAAAAGAAAGCATGTTTGACATAATTTGCTGACAATACAACTAAACGACGACGGCGTGCTTGCTGGGATTCTCTCCTGGCAAAGGCGGTAACAGCAGTTTATCATTATCATTTCCAGGAGAGGCAGTATTAATATCTCAGCGCTCATGCTTCGCTCGCTCTTACTTCTCGTCCCCAAATTAAATTAGGAGGCCAGTGAGGTGCGAGACAGGGAGCACAGGGAGGATGAGCGATGGGCTTTGCTATCAGATGTAAAAATCAGTGGCCTCCCTCGTTCGGCAGCTGTTGAAAAATGATGAGCTAAAGTGGGAAACAGGAGTTTAAAAAAAAAGAAAAAAGGAAAAAAGAGAGAGGCTGCTGAGTCGCTTCTGAGTGAAGAGAAAATAGAAACTGTATCCTGAGCGCAACGACAGCAGCACCACTGGAAATGCATCAGAGGTGTCATGGCAGTATTTACAGTAGAGGTGGCTGCACTTATCAGAGTGGAAACTATTTATGATGCATGAACAACACACACACACACACACACACAAACACACACACAAAAAAAACAACAACAAATAATCACATTCTCCACCAGGCCACGGCGAATGATTCAGTACAATAACGCGACAAATTTTACATCACACGATAACACTGCCAACAGAAATAGTTTCACATATTTTACAGTGCATTTAGTAAAATGTTGTAAATACTAACTACTGAACGTGTCAGCAGACGGGAGCGGCCCTCAGGAGAAGAAGAAGTGCCTGACTAATACAGATCCACAGTTATCTTATTCTGTGAAGTTTCCATGGCAGGCGCTGTCACAATGCTTTGGTCTCGCTATGGATTCAAAGCTTAGTGATAGATGCCAGGCTAACACAGTGGCAACAGGAAAAGAAAATGAGACACATATTTATATTTCTGCATGCTGACCTCCTTACCATCAATCCATCAACATATACATAAATAGGTGTCAGAATGTTTGCCTGTGATATCCACTTAGAATCCTGACAAATGTCCAGTTTGTTAACACAATGGGAGAAAAAGATTTAAAAACAGGGAGGTGAATAAAAGCTGTGCAGAAAGCACTTACTGCATCTAGGCGGCTCTGTTGCCTACAACACTGCTAACACAATCTGGCTAGTTACAATAAATCCCATTTTGTAACCCGTACTTTTCAGGAACGAGCACAAAGCTGCAAACGTGCTTCCAGTAAATAATGGATGTGCTTGTTAGCATGTGTTTACGGGCGCAAACGTTAGAAACACTGAGTGTCTGATTTGTAAATGCACTTAAAAATTAATGGATCCTAATAAAGAAAAGCCTCTTGTTTGTTTTGTTTGTTTTTTTTTCTTTGCAGAATATCAAACTGGAACAGATTCATCATATGTCCCACAGCCAGACACTTTCTTTTATTAACTGAATATTACATTTAAATAGAATCTTTCTCTTGATATTTCTGATATTTCTTACACCAGCACATCAGCTCATTATATTCAGACACCTACCCACCAGATGTACTGCGATGAAACCTGACAGAAACCTAACTGGCACAATATAGACTTATATTATTTTTAATCAATTAAGAATCTTTATCTAACAATGTCACCTCCTTTGGGTCTGGGTCTCATTGACCACATGTTAGACAGCGTTTTTTGCTGTAACTCAGAGAGATACCTGCATGATCAGGTGAGAAATGGACCATCCAAGCATTGAGCACCAAACGACACCCACAACCTTTGACCATGTGACCATGGCTGAGACTGCTGCTCTCTCCTTCACCTGACGTCTCCTTGTCCACCCCTGACAGGTGTGGATTTTAATTGCTTGAGGCATAGACATACTTTATTCTATTGAAATATTTGCTGCTACACTAGATGTCCATCTGTCCTCTGTCCTCACAGTGGCTGGACATGCAGGCACAAATGACGACATGTCCAGCCAATTCAATCGACTACATTTGAATACACAAACTTGAGCGCTGGTTACAATAATAAATATATCTTTATTGGAAAAGAACTGTAATCAATGGCAGGAGATTGATAAAATAATTTCAATCGGCATGACTAGTCATGACACACACACACACACACACACACACGCGCACACACACACACACACACAGCTCTTCAAACCACCTGAATGAATCTGTCTTTGTCCTTAAGGGAGAGGGGACATTCGCTCCTTCGGGCACCGTTATAACTATGTTCCCACTTGTTCTGCCTGTTGCACTGTAACCTAAATTCGGCATCCCATAACGAGGCCCTGGGTTAGGCTTACTCCGAGAACAGCCACCTCTTAATGAGAACCCTGGAAGCCATGCTGGCTGTCGAGAGAGTGCGAGAAGCGCTCACGTTCATGTTGGCTTCTGTTTTGTCTGGATGCATGGGTCTTGATCAGCGACCTGCCTCTGGATACTGATGGATATTTAATAACACTGTGAATTATTCCACAGTCATCAGAGAAGTTGAGGTGGATGCCGTGTCTCGCGGCTCCATGTACGTCTTGTTTCTCGTGCGCGCTGAGCGGCGTTTTTCTTTTTGCCTGACCTTTTGCTCATTTGTGATCAGAGGAAGTTGGGCTCTCACGCATTAATCGCCCCGCAGGGTTCGTTCATATCGCCGCAGCTGAAGCGGCGCCGACAAAACCAGTCGATACCTGACGACTCCAACAAGAGTTTAATTTGTTTCCATTGACCCGGCTCGAACCCTTTAGCACGACTTTACAAAACAGCCCCTGACTCACCCTGTGCTAAAATGTGTTCCTATCATAAAACTGCCTTTGCCGCTGATAGGGACAAGGATCTTCGCCATTAACCAGTTTACTCTCATGCCAAATTGAGTCGGAACAAACACACAGGTGTTAATGATATCTAGAGTTGGGTTATTATCCACATTTCACCCATTCATTTGAAACTAAACCATGAGATTCCTTCAGCTTTAGCAGCAGTGTGATTAAACCACACACTGACTCAGACTGCTGTTATTCCCCGCAGGCCTTGCTGAGTTTTACCATGCTAATTGGCTTCATAAAGGTATGAAATGTGGATTTTATACACATTAAAATGCCTAAATATTTTTTCCAGTGTTTGAAATAGTGAGTTAGAAGCTTAATTTGGCCATTAGGGGACATTTCCGTGACATTTGGGGACGCCTGCGGCACCATAGACTTAAAAGTCCATATCTCCCATAGGGTTACGCTGAAGCACTTTTTTCCAAGATGTAGCGGGAATATAGAAATTTCAGTGGTTCTTATGTAAAGCCTGTCTTAGTTTCATTTATTCAAATATGATTTTGCATGGGTGAGAACAAATAAATGTCCGAACAGATTTAGCTGATGTTGCGTTTTAGCCCCACAGTTCCTCACAGTGCTTGCGTGGAAAGCTTTAGCATTCACAAACAGACTAATCCTACATTAAGATTGGTGGATTTGAAAAAGGTTAATTACATAACTGAGCAAATGGGATTTTTAAAAAGTAGCCGTGCTGCCACGATGAGCTGTTTACCTCATTGTGTCATATTAATTATGTTATAAATAACTGATAGCCGGCTCTGTTTGTCTCCACAGTCAACACAGAGTTTATGCCACAGAGACAACAGCATAGTCATCTCTGGCATGAACAAACAATTAGCAATTGGCACATAATATATATATATATATGTGTGTGTGTGTGTGTGTGTGTGTAGATACACATATATGAAATTGACTGGCAGAAGGAAAGGCTGCGTTACCTTGAGAGAGGACCCACTGATTGAGTTTGACGTGGTACAGGACAGAGCGGAGACTCCAGTGCTGGACTAGGGGATAGCCAGACACCTCACTGTAGTTCACCATGCCTGCATGAACACACACACACACACACAATAACATTTATTCATTTATTTATAGGAAATCATCTGAAAAAAAACATACAGAAAAATATTGATGCAATATTTACGCCTCCATAGTGAAGGTGCGTTTGCAGTCTTCAGCCTTGGATGAAAGGGCGGGCACCGCATTTTGTTCTTTGTTTACTTTATCCCAAGAGTCAGGAAGAATATTTAATAAATATTAATATTAGATTAGGTGACAGGAGAGAGGGGGAAGCATAGTCTGCAAAGTTAGATTAAAGGGGAAGCTGAACTGCAGCTCATCCCCGGAAGGGAAAAAAATGGCAACATTACATTAAGCCTATGGAGAAATGGTGGCTGGCCTAAGTCTGAGGCTGTTATCTACAGCACGTTCCTATTAAACTACAATATTTTCCTATCAAATAATCTCTCTTTATAGAACTCTGCATAACATCTCAAGATGAATTCAAGCAATGTAAAAGAAACTAAGAGAAAATATAGCTGTGTTTTTTTCCCCAAGTACTATTTAAAAAAACACATGACACTGTTCACAATTCCAGTGATTTTCGACCTGCATTTATTCACTTATTCACCCACTTATACTTAGCTAATTAGCACGATACCTGCCGTGATCACAGCGAGCACTTTGTTATCACTGAGGTGGCCTGCTGTGAAACAGCAAAACAACACAATAGCTTTTAAATTAGGAGCTATGACTTCTCACAGGGAGAAAACAAAAATCTGTTTTCACTTTAGACCACCTTTTAAAAGAGTTATGCTTCACTGGCAATAATTAGAGTTCTATCCCTTCCTAACCTCACTCAGACAGAATCATTTCTGTTCAGAGAAGGTAAGCAGCTCAGCTACAGATTCAACAAGGCTGCATCAGTAGCATCTAGTTGTATCAGTAGATCTTTTTTTTAATTCTAGTGCAGTGAAAAAATCTCAATAACAAGTGAGCCCAAGGAGAAGTTGCTTGTTTTGTCCGACCAACAATTCAGAATGTTTAAGCCTGACACACTTGAACCATTGGTGACTCATTTACAAAATCAGGGCCGGTTACAGGTTAATAAAAGTTAATAAAAGGTCAAAGTTAGTAAAATCTTCATTGACAATTTCACCTGCTTGTTTGACCTATTTTCAATTTCAGTGATGAATAAACAAATATTAACTCTTGGATTTAATCAGAAGATTTGATACTGGATCCATCTGAATAACATACTATCTAATATCACACTGACTAACCAAACAATAAAGGCTTTAAATAATGCAAGTCAACGTGCAAAGTGGCTCTAATTCAGTTTCTCAGTCCGGATAAGCTGTGCCCTCCTTCACTTTCACTTCACTGAAACTTCAGTAAAGTGACACAGGAGGTAAAACTGTTGGTAACACTGCCAACACATTTCTCTCTAGGCTTCGAAGCAGTGTTCGTTTACAGCCCAGTATATTGTCTGTATCGATTTTGCCTCATTTGCCAACCCTTTCCCTGCTAAAATCAATAACGCCAGAGGAAGTCAACCATGTCTGAATGTTTTTCATGTTGATGCACCGCATGGTCCATCGGACTTTATGTATGGATGCCGCGGCATTGACAAAGGAGCTATCGTTCTGTCTGTGCGACGAGTCGGTGGCACATAAAGCACAACAGACGTGGAAATGAAACAGCAGTGGGATGATAAACGAGGAACAGGAACATATTTGTCATTCGCCGCAGTAGAAAAGACACTGTGACCCTTTAACACCAGCACATCTTAGAATAGCAATAAGCTTTTTGTTAAACAGCACGAATCAACAACACCGGGTGAATAAATCCCCCATAATCCTCTCTTCAGTGTTATTAGCTCCAAATATAATCAATTATTTCATAAGGAAAAAAGTCCTTTCTTTTTTGTCCATGAGTCGTCTGTGCTCTTCTACTCAATGACAGGACTTTTGCACAAGAATTCAGGATCAAGACTTCAGCATTAACATCAGTTAGTTTTCCCATGAGCAGAGGTGCAGAATATAAATCATCTCATCTCCCATGGCAACTCCCAGCCGTGTCACGCTGCACCGGTGGGATTACAGCCATACATCATCACTGTGATCGCTCCCATCGCGTTCACAAGCACATCCGGGAGGTATCGGGATAATGCCGGCGACCGCGACACGTCTCCAGCGATCGCAGGCGTGGATGAGAGGAGGGGAAGGAAGACAAGAGCGAGGGAGACGAGAAGATAGGTGGGGAGGGAGGGGTGCGGGTTTGGTTCGGCGAGTGGGAGACACTGTAAATTGAGGCATGAAAAGTGGGAAATATGGAAGGCGAGAGCAGGTGAGGTGTGTAGGGTGGTGGGGGTGGTGGTGGTGGGGAGCAATAAAATATGGATAAAGAAGAGCATCACTGTCATCTCCAGCGATGGGCAGTGGTCTAGATGCATTATAGAGCTGGAACTGTAGACACTGTCACAGTCCATCACACTCCACAGTCAACCCTGTCTCCTATACGCAGCATTTATCTATTTATTACTCTATATGGTGTTTTTACTTATTGTGTTGTGGTAGCAGAGTAATTGTTGGCTGAATTTGTTTTTTTTTTAATTTATGGACTGCACCAGACACCAGGATGTGGGTTTTGATTGATGGCGACTGTTATATCAATCAATCAATCAATCAAATTGTATTTGTATAGCCCATATTCACAAATTGCAATTTGCCTTATATACCGCATCCTGTTTTAATATCTGTCTGCTAATGCAGCTGTTGCTGCAGCAACAATACTAATGTTCACTGCCTGTTAAGGTTGGATATTCATTCAATATTTTAATGTCAACATATCCTCATTACGTTTATAGCTGCAGTTTATTATGCATTTAACTGATGCATGTTGTTTTTACATTTCAATGTACTGTACATTCATTGCCCAAGGTTAAATGTTTATTACTTTACAGGGAAAGTCATCCAGCTTTCATACATTTATCAATGACCCTCTGAATCTTATTTAGATAATCTTTTAATATTTATTAATATAATTATATTTCAGTATGTATTGTACTGCAAAAACATATACATTGTATGTTTAGATATAATTTACTATCCATCCAGTTAGGTTTACTGGTTATTCAGTGACTCACTTGTTCTTATTTACGAATGGTGATTTCTTAAGACATGTTATAGAGTCAGTGTGTGTGTGTCTTGGGAAATTAAATTAATTACATGTGTGGGTTAACGTGTAATATGAAAAACATGTACATAATTGTACATTAGATGCTCCTGTTTTGTAGTTGTGGAATGTGCGGTTGTGTCCTTAGGTTTTTTTGCTGTTGTTATTAGGAAAGATTCTCACAATTGTCCGAATGTAAACACTTTGAATACACAACCTTCCCAGAGCTACAGCTCGCACTTCCAGTTGTTGTAACAGAAGCATAGGGATTCAACTATTCTATTCCAATTACTATTCTACTTCGAACTATTCGGTTTCTTAAATTCAAACATATGTGTTCATGATGTAAATCCTCTGTAATAACTCTATTTGGAGCTTAATGCTCAGGTGTTATTTGGCACATCGGAGCTCTCCTCTACTGCTCACTGCACTGGCAACACTGCTGGAGAAAATAATAATGTCCTTCGAGGGTCATGTGGGAAGCTGGAGGTCTCCAGCCAATCACAGTGCAACAGAAAAAGACAAACAGCAACCAGGAAAAGCCCCCTCTAGTCCAAACAACTCATTCCTCAACACATCTCCTCAGCACTCTCATGGCCTACTCAGTAGGAGAATAAGATAATGTTGGAGGTTCAGGACAGAGGATGTTGCTCCTTGTGCAGTTTGATTTGTGAAAGCTGGCTGCTAAAATGAACTGACATATATCTAGATCTTATTTTAATGCCTGAATCGTCTAATTCGAGTTTGGGTTGCACGCTTGTGACCGTGTAGTAAATTCTAAATGGTAAAGCAGAAGTGTTCTGTATTCAAATTTTTGGAAGATGACTTGTATAAAAATTGGAAATTTAAGAGATTGCTGAAAGTTAATGCAAGAACACGCTCTACAAACGATTCATTTCAGTCGAGTGCTGTGTTGGAAATGTACTGAGAATAGGTTGGAAGTAGTGAGACTGCTGCAGGTATAACCCTAACCCTGTCCCAGGCTTATATATTAGCTCGAGCTATTGGCAGGCTTATTCTATTCAAAGGCATTAAGTGAGCATAAGACTAAAAAAATGATTAAGACAATATTTGTAATATTTTACACAAAGATGAAATAATTTAATATTTGGTCCTAACAAAACTAACGTTTTTAGAAAAAACATGAAGTAGGAAGCAGAACTTTGCATTGGCGGTTCTGTGCATTATGGTGCGGACAGAAATGAGATATGAAGTGAGATGAGTGATGAGAGGTGAGCGAGGTCTTTTTTTTCCACCAGCGTGCCGGGAAAAAAAAGGCCACATTTGGCAGAGGCCTGACACCGACTGTGAACTTGACGAATAAGCCACTAAATGTGATGCTCCTGCATTGTCCTCACCTTCAGCTGCATCCATTTATCCCCTCTTATGGGAAATGGCTTCCTGGAACGATAGATATATTTCCCAGCATCGAGAGAGCAGGGGCACACCACTACATAACCCCGCCCCCCATCCCCACCCCCTCATCCCCATTCCCCCTTAGTGAAAATGAATAACAAGCCCAAAACACATAGAGTAGTGCAGCGTATTCTTCTTCTTGCTGAAAGGCCTTGTCTCCCTTTTAGCCCTGGGGTGCTCTGCTCTCATTGTCTGACAGAATGATTAATTTGAGTGAACTTCACTTTGCAAACATCCCAAGTTCACAGTGCCTCTCCGTGCAGTCTGCACCAGGAGCTCTCAGAGAGGCAGCCCGGTCAGGGCTCTGCTCTGCGCTGCTGCTGCTGCTGCGGATTCCCTTTGTCAAAATAAAAACGAGAAAAGAAATAAAAACGCAAGGTGTAAAAATGTCTCCCATAACAAAACCACTATGGCAAAGCAATGCTTTTAAAAGCCACCAAATAAATGTCAGAGCCGTGTTAGCAGATGGTTGCAGTGGATATGGCTGTCATCGTTTTGTGAATGGATGGGGAACCTGTGCGTTTGGCTGAGGGCTGCGTCTCAATCAGATCTGGAGATTCACGAAATAAATGTACTCAGGTACTAAAGTATACTCTTCAGGCACATAGGCTTCTATTTTATCACACCACACGTTTACTCCACCACATTTCAATATGGAATTATAGTGACTGGTGACAGGGTCTGCAGATTGGACTTGATATAAAATAAGCTCATAAATTTAATGCGCTGTTGGATGTGACAAGCCACTTTACAACATGTTTATGTTTGAACGAGCTCCTTCATACATAAAAAATGCATACAAACACTATGACATATATCACCGCTGTATGGCTCCATGTACTGCGAGTGCTGGGCATACTGCTAATGCTACTCCTAGTGGCATGCTCATAGTCTCTCCAAGCTAATTCCAGCCTTACACTGTCCACGCTGATGAGAACTGGGCTCTTCTACTCTATATGGTGGGGGGTGGCGGCCTCCACCGCAAGGGAGTGACAATGGTGTTTGCAGTTTGCGGGTGTGGCGTCACAGATTTTTCAGGTATTTTTCAGCAGAATCTATGAATAATGTAAAAAACGGAGAGATTAAAATGCACAGAGTGACCACTAACATGCATCACCTGTGTGATGCAACACACTGCAAGAACTGAAGCGAGGCCCAGTAATGATCACAGAGCTGTCCTAATGGCTCTTTTTGCTAAACAGTTTGTGTGTTGATACAGTATCTGTTGGCAGGTGGAAGGACTGGAAGGATGTAGGGTTCATCTGTATTAGGCCATTTTTTATACATCATCATAAGTATATATGTAAATATAAATATAAATATAAATATAAATATAAATATAAATATAAGTACACACACACACACACACACACACACACACACACACACACACACACACACAGATATATACATATATAATTATATTTTAAATATTGTTTATATCATTAACTATGTTATTATTATTCTTATCTACAGTGTATGTACAATGAAAACACTAATGTTTTCTCAAGTGTTTACAGTTAAAAATACTGTCTGTTCAGTCCCACACCAGAGCCTGCACACACGCCTGATTTTAAAAGACCATTAATGGCATGGGAAAACATTGCAAGAGCACTTTTAGTGGTGTGAAGTGCTCCTGTGCAAATAAAACAAAGCTCTCCATCAATCTGTAGGTGATAAAGTGGCAGGTTTATTGCTGCTCCGGTGGTTTAAATGTTGGGGCCGACGTTCTGATTTCACGTGGATCACACTTTGTGCTCGTTCCCTCATTGTGGTGATACCTGGATACTTGTAATCAGATGAGTGTATACTGCCGAGCAGATGTAACGTTGTTAAGCAACCTGGCTGCATTTCAGTCTTATCAGATGCAGAATGCAAATTAGACACATTACTGTGATCTTTCTTAATCACTGCTTCGACTGTCTTTCTCTTGTTCACTTATACTCATCACTGAGAAAGCCAACAGGAGCAGCCAACACTAACAGCAGTAGTTACTGCATTATCACATCAGTACTCCGTAATCACTACTACATTATCACATCAGTACTCAGTAATCACTACAACATTATCACATCAGTACTCAGTAATCACTACTACATTATCACATCAGTACTCCGTAATCACTACTACATTATCACATCAGTACTCCGTAATCACTACTACTATCACATCAATACTCAGTAATCACTACTACATTATCACATCAGTACTCCGTAATCACTACTACATTATCACATCAGTTACTCTGTAACCACAACTACATTATCACATCAGTACTCAGTAATCACTACTACATTATCACACCAGTACTCAGTAATCACTACTACATTATCACATCAGTACTCCGTAATCACTACTACATTATCACATCAGTACTAAGTTGTCACTATTACATTATCACATCAGGACTTAGTATTCATACTGCATTATCACATCAGTACTCAGCAGTCACTAGTACTTTATCACATCAGTACTCAGTAGTCATTATGATGCCGGTAGCCAAGTATCGACGTTTCGTTGTCAAGAGTCACTTGTGTTTCTTGTACAATGACAATAAAAGTAAGTCTAAGTCTAAGTCTAAGTCTACTCAGTAATCACTACTACATTATCACACCAGTACTCAGTAATCACTACTACATTATCACATCAGTACTCCGTAATCACTACTACATTATCACATCAGTACTCAGTAGTCATTACTGCATTATCACATCAGTACTCAGTAGTCACTACTACATTATCACATCAGTACTAAGTTGTCACTATTACATTATCACATCAGGACTTAGTATTCATACTGCATTATCACATCAGTACTCAGCAGTCACTACTACTTTATCACATCAGTACTCAGTAGTCATTACTGCATTATCACATCAGTACTCAGTAGTCACTACTACATTATGACATCAGTACTAAGTTGTCATTACCATGTTCAGTACTCATATTCTCATATAAAATTTAAATACTCTTATACCCTGTATCCTCCTGTGGATGACTGAGCTGCCTCTCAGACATTACACAATAAATGTCAGCCTGACTTATTGTTCTATTAACATCTCAACTGTTTCCCATTATAAGTTTCCATTGTTTATTCATTCCAAATGCTGACCATTGCATAGCATGTTCAGTGTACATGGGGATGGTGCCCTTTGCAATATTTTCTCTTTATAACTTGGTTGCATGATGTTTCTTCTCTTATCTACTGTCCAGTTTAATTTGCAATAATCTACGACAAAAAACAGCTCGCAGCATAAATATGTTTTCATTTGCCAAACATAATTCATACACAACATTTAAAGCCCAATTAAAATTCAATTCTGAATGCAGACCCCCGGTGGAAATCACGTTTAGGTAGGGTTTTAAATTATTCCTTGACGCTGATTAATTGAGTGGATTTGCTCCAGCCATTTCCTAGGTTAAACAGCAGTTAATTACAGTGGCTGACATCAATAATAAATAGAGCGGTGGGTCACAGTCTGGGGAGTGGGGTGACGGTGGGGGGTTTATGCTGCTGGGCCCACTGACAAAGACCTGCCTGTCATGTAGCAACCTCCAGTCAGTGTGAAACAAGACCAACAATGGATCCAGACATGTTCTACCTCAAGTCTAATTTGATGATATTTCAAAAGTCATCTGTATGTTAACGCTTCAGCAGAACAAAACGGGGAAAAATAACGAGCCCAGTGATCATCAGTCTGTCACAGGACACAGTCTATGACCTGTTTGTCTTTAGATGCAGGTGGAGGGCACACAGAGACCATTACTTACACTAACTTTGTCTTTCCTCACCCTTACGCCACACTGAATACCCCCCACCCACCTATCTCACACACATACACACACACACACACACACACACACTGCAGTTTTCACTCTCGCCTGTGAACAGAATAAGGTCACATGTGATTGCGGTGAGTAAGGCATCTCGATAACAACATAAAATCACAGAAAGAATTTCAAGAAAATAAACTTCTCAACCAAAGCTGTGTGTCCTACTCACTACAAATGAACATGCATCCTTACCCCATACTTAAAAATATATATTTATAGTGTTGTGTTTTATCACCAGTCACAGCTCGTGCTGCTGAGGAGTATGAAAGACCTCAAAATTACAGTATAAGTGAACTACTTGATTAGTGATGTCAAAGTATTTTGAAAAATCTTTGTCCCAAGTGCTTGGATCTATATGACTGATCACTGTCACCATCATCGCTCTGAGTTGTTTGTGCTGTGCATGAATAATAGTTTAAGGCCAGGTAAAGTTTTAAAAGCTGTTGTGCTCATGAAACACTCGAGTGGGCCCTGGGTGGGTCGGCCGAGTTCAGTATGAGTTAGTGTGCACGGTCACCGTTTATTTCCTTTCATTAACACACACACACACACACACACACACACACACACTCGTAAGCATTGTGTACTTTCCCGTTTTAATTAGGCCTGGAACAATGTGTAAATGAGAGCAAACTGTGGCGTCAGCTGTCCGTCTCACACATGCATAAGGGCAGGAGAGGTTTATTTATAGAATGGAGGAGACCTGCGTGGGCAGCATTGAAACCAGTGGAATGAGGCTTTTGAGGCAGGCAGAGTGGCAATGATTCATAGTTCGACCCAGAGCCCCTCTCTCCCCAAGTCCCTCATAATTAAAGCTGAAGCATATGGCCTTGTGTCCGTGCAAGCACAGAGGTATCCGCTCAACATTCCTGGCATCTTATTTTCATCGTCGCCGGCGACGACGCTCCCGTCAGCCTTCCGTCGGTGCAGCGGAAATGAGAGGCGTGTCACCTTGAGTTGTCACACTCCACATGTGCCACCCTAATTACCACATGGTTGAGCCTCGTTGATAATGTGTTTGCCGGCACAGTTTGTTAAGTGTTAGATGTCGTCGGGAAAATAATGAGGCTTTATGGACACGGCCACAACTGCGTGACTCCATTTGTCAAATTTGCTTTTGCTTACATTTGTGGAGTGGATTCGGCCTACGGCACTTTTTATCCCACCGACAGGATGTTTTCTTTTTTCTTTTTCTTTTTTTTTGGTGAATCTGCTTATCAAACGCTCAGTGCCGGACAGTGCTTGTGAAGCTCAGCAGATCGTTTCGATATTACGCATTACGCTTTCGTGATGGTTGTGCCCAAACAACACTATCTAAAATGACATGGTGGGGCTGGTCAAAAGCACCGGGCGGTGTAATTTAATGGTCAGCTAGCTCAGCGGTGCTGTGACTAAAGTGTGAATGCCAGCGCAGCAACATGCTCACAATGACAAGGCAAACATGCTGATGTTCCGAAGGTACAGGATAGTGTTTGACCAAATCTTTTCCTATAATAAGCACAAAGCAGATCCGGGGCTGATGGGAATGTCATTAGAATCTGGACAGATACTAACTGGGACATGGTTGTAGTAGAAATGTGCAATGTGGTGCAGTTACAAACAACACTGCAAGACAGAATATCTGCCATAAAATGTTTCATTGGACAGTTACTTCATAAGACAACCACAGAAACCAGTCCTGTGTTACTATGTCAACCATAACCTGCTCAATTAATAACCGTGTTTGGTTTGAGAACTTAATGTAGTCTTAAACAGGCTGCATATAGTCTTGAAAAGTTTCATTGCACAAATTATAATCCTGAACATATGAAATAAGATGTTCAGCAAGACAGTTACCCAATGGCAAATCAACAAAATCATTAAGTTTGTAAAGTCATATCATAAATATATCTGTGGCCACAAGCACAAACTGAATAAATATCTAGTATTTAAAGGTTTAATGGGACAAACTGTCGGATTTCAAAGCAAAACATCTTTTTTTGTTTTTTTACTTGAACCATTCATTCATTTTTAAATGGAGGCTTGAAGAGAAATGGGCCCAACACAGTTACCAAAGAAAAGGTTTGAACGATGAATGAGAAATGTTTTTCCAAAAACTGACTTGCTGGTGGAGGAAGTGGTGAGCGGGTCAGTGAGTCAGTGGTATAATACACTATGGGGGCTAAATGGTTCAAAATCCTTAGGACAGATCAGAAAATAATACAAGTTCTATTAATTTGTCTTTGTTCCAACGTCACCTGGATGGTATTTGAGAGTTTAAGAATTCCATAAACATTGGCCTGAGAGAATACGGCCTTTAGTGTTACAGGGACCACACTGCCTAGTGGAATAAGAGGATTCATAGGACATAGCTCAGTGCAACACTAATTTCCACACTGGTCATGGTCTAAATGTTTTCTTAGGGACCACCAAGGACATTTTCTGGCTGAACACGGCCCACAGGAACTATAATGCTGGGATTAGTGTAAGCATTTTCTCCAGACTACCTGCCTGAAAGGAGACGAGCACAAGTGGTGGAACTATGTATTATGATAATTTTTCACAGTAATCCTTCATTGCCTTGCATTATGGAAAGCGTTTGGCCAAAGCTCTAACATAACCATCCCTGTGGACTCCACTCATCCTTTCTGAGGGCCAACTTTTTGTTCCAGCATTTTTCCTACTTATCAGAGTCGTTGAGGGAAGAAATCAGGGCTGCGCTGTATTACATTTAGTTTCCCATTCGATTAGAGAACGGGCCTGCTGGATAATTCCCACTGCCAACCAAACTCCCAACCCCCAACCTCCAACCCCACACTCTACACCCTCGTTTTCCCACTAAATCATTCATTGCTAAACTTATCTGAGAGTGAAATAGAGCAGCGGCTATGCTAGTTAATGGGGTTCTATGAGCCATAAGATTACGTTCCTACCTGAACTTGTTTCTATGAATCTTCCTTAGAGAAGCAACTAATATAGCAAACCTCTTTCAGTCAGGAGCAGCACGGGGAGAGTTCCATTTCATCACCACAGATTACAGTCTTACAATACTGTTACCTCAGGGCGACTGAAGTCATGATACTTATATCAAATATTAGGGTCCGTTTAGATATGAGAACAAAGACGTTATCAGGACAGCCTGTAGACTTTGCACCCTGCTGTGAATGAGCAGCATGTCAATTTTAAATTCTTAATACAGGCCTTATCCACAAAACTGATTGGGCGTGTGAGGAGGGGGGGCATATCACGCTCACTCATGTGAACGGAGTGCGACAGGAGTGAGCGAAAGGAATCGATGCCATTCGCAGGGTTGCGCACAACAACAACGGGAACTATGATGAGGTCTGGCTGTCTGCTCGCATGTTAAAACTTTCTCGATGGTTTGATCGCCCACCCAACACACTTCTAATGGTCAGAGGGAAGGTATGTGACTGGACAAAAATGACAATGTAAGAAAAAACGCACACAAATGAGCTGAAGGGAGTGAGCACACACCCTTTCAATAAAAAAAACACAAAGGCAGGGATATTTTATGTGATTTTGGAAACATTTGGAAACATTGCAACTACTAAATAGTTTCCAATACTATGCTAATACGTCCCTCCATTGTCTTCCATGAGGCCAGGTCATGGTGCCACGAGCTAACCACTGAGTTCCGGCTCAGGCGCTCTCCGAGGAAAACTCATTTCAGCTGCTCGTGTCCACGGTCTTGTTCCTCTGGTCACCGCCCAGAGCTCCTGACCATATGTGACAGCTGGGAGTTAGATGGAAAGGTAATCCGAAAGCTTTGCCCGGCGGCTCAGCTTCACCCCCTCACTGGCACAATAACGCCGGAATTTCTGCTGAGGCAGCACTAATCCACTCGTCCGTCTCACACTCTGTCTACCACTCACTTGAGAACAACCTCCCCCAAACTCTTCAACTTTGGATCCATGAGAGTCACCATCACATGGACCCATCAGCTGCATGACAGGCACTGGGTTGGGGCAGTGTAGACAGAACAGGGGCAAACATGGAAGCCAGATCATGCTCATCCCCGATGTAGTAGACTATACGGCATATATTGTGACACCACATATAAATGACATATTTAATTTATAACTAACTGAATGCAGTTACTATTGTTGTACTCCAGGATTGTGTAACTTATACCTATACTTGTACAGTACAATTCAGGTCAAAAGGTCAGACAGTTTCCATCAGCTCTGTGCTCTCACTGGCAACCGTTAGCAAGCCCTGCACTTGTCGGGACGGATATTATTTTACTCTGTTTCCCAGCGGCGCACAAATGTTAACAAGACAACTCGATTTACGTTCCCCAAGCAGTCTAATTACAGCTGGAACAAAACTAGTCAAAGTTTCTTCTCCCTGGCCCTAGCAGTGTTACTGAGAGACGTTCTCTCTATGTAGAGATGATTTGTCCAGTCTTACCTGTGATGCTCATGTAATCTAACTCACTCATTAGAGGTCACAATAAACGATTCAAATCCTACAGCAAACTACTTATTTCTCCATGACAGTGGCGTTGTCTGAGAAGAGATATAAGACAGGCCTTACCAGTGAGGCCTGGACAGATACATGAATACTGTTTTTGTGTCATTCAGCACCACTTGGTCTAGAGATAGCTGAGTAGAAATTCAGTGGGCGGATTCAGTTTGTATTCACTGCTCTCTCAGCATTTACTTTTCAAAAATGAATATGAATACTTCTGTCACGTCACTGCGTATGTTTAATCAGTCAGCGTGACGCCTTCGGATCTGAGACCATTTTCCCTCTTTAAAAATCTGCACATAAATTGTCCGTCGCCTTTTGGTTGATGTTGCCAATTTTTTTTTTTTTTGAATGTCAAAAGGCGGCCTGTGTTTCCATAAACCCCTGTGTTTATCTCTAAATGCCTGGTTATAAAATGTTATTAAGGTATAATAAATTACCAGCATCTAGAGGTGGGCCATAAATATTGTTTGATAGTATCGCACATTGTTTTGTCAATGTGCAGTCTTACATTATCGAGTATTTACACTATCTGGAAGAGAAAACAAACGAATGGCGCTTAGAGGGTAACTGAGAGGCGTGGAAAAGGAAACATGCAGGAATCTCTGCTCTCAGCAACAACAACAACCACTGCTGGATTCCTGTGCCGCTGTTTTAAGTAACGGAAGTGAGTTGATTGTTTTGTAATATATTGTTAAGTCTCAATTTATGGAGCCCGTCTGGGATATGGGTGGGAAAAACAATCTGTGGCCACAGATTAATAACGTGTGGGAATGAGATGATTATTAAGTGGTCGCGAATTAATAATATGGAACCCTAACCCTAACCCAACCCTAACTCACGATTTACTAATCTATGGCCACGGAATCCATTTCATTCCACAAAACTCACCACAAGTCACCATTTACTCATTTGGGTTATTTTTTCGCAGTTTTCTTTCAAGGGAGCATTTTAAGAGCACTTTATGTAAAAAAAAAATTATATATATATGAAAGAATATTGTCAGATTATCGATAGCGGATACTTTTAAAAAATAATCGAAATACATTTTTTTTGCCCATATCGCCCAATTGTACAAACATACGACTGAAATCCATTGTCAGTGAAGGGACAACATGCAGTGGTAACCTGCACCACTTTAAAACGGGACCCTCTAAAGAGAAACTGAACTGGTTTGTACTTTTATTTCGACTTTTTAGCTGCAAAGTTACATTTCTTACAGTGTGATGAGGAGAGGACGACGTCTGTCTATGCTTGCAGAACAATCCCGGTGCACTGAAAGAACCGGGGACCTTTGTGCAGCTTAACATGGGTGTTTTATCTTTCTATGTGGACAATGAAAAAGGTGGCAGGCGTACAAAGATTGATCACGGGGCAGAAAACCCCAGCAGTTGGGAATTGAACTCTGCTCCTCATCGGGGGAATTCACAGCAGCACTGCAGAACTGACTTCCCGATGGGCTACATCACACAGACCCTCCAAGAGCTGCCATATTGATTCAGTTTTACTTTGATTTATATAACTGTTATGCACCTTGGGGGTCATTGCTGCCCCACCTTCATGAGCTCTATTCTTGGCCAGAAACCTGCTGGTTGTTTTTATTATTGCTGGAGCTTCCTGCTTACCTGTTGTGAGGACTTGTTTTGTTCACAAATCCAAGGGCACAAATCAATGTGAATCTACTGTGTTTGGCCTCGGCCAAACAAAAGCTACATGGAATGCATTATTCCCATTTCCCCCCGTATTTAGTCACCTTAAACTAACTTTATGATAAGAAGTCACCATCTGGCTGCTGAGAAGTTAGACTACAACCTAATGACTGAGTTGTAAACCCTACGTCAGGATTGTTTTCGCAGCACTGTAACAGCAGGGAACACAATGATTGCTGTTCATCGGTTGCTGACTAACAGGAGCTGCTCAGCCCTTCTACATGCTTTCAAAGATGTAGTGAGGAATCATTGAGCCCTGATGTCTAATTTTAGCCTTCTCTGGGCCATCTTGAAGTCCTGATGAAGAGTTAGCTGAAGGTGCATGGCTGCAGCTATCACTGTGCTAATTGGTTGTATTGCTTTGCCGAGATCTCCAGCCCCCTTTCTCAGCTCACTCATCTTTTTCCCCCTTTCTTTCGGCTTTCTCCTCAGACCTCTTATGCCTTTTCTGTCACTTCATCACCTAATGGCTGCTCTTACTCTTACTCTACAATGAAGGAAATAAAAGTGACAAAATTAATGTTCTCCTTATGTATAACATGCAGGCCCATGTCTGTCATGAGCTTTGTGTATACAGGGGGTCCTCGAGTTACGACGGAGATCCGTTCCTGAGAATGTGTCTTAACCGAATTTCCACGTAAGTCAGAACATACATTCATATGTAAGGTAGATACTAAGTTGTGCCACTAGATGTCGCTATAACACCACCCTAAAATAAGAGTTTACTATGGTGAATTGCCTTTTGTCACTGTAGGGGTTGATATCGCGAGTGTAATGAGCATTTCCTTTAGATTTCTGATATCAACCGTGTAGACCCTGTGTTGTGAATAAACCTACGGTATTGCCACGATCCCGAACGCATCTGTGTCCGTGTGCATCTCCTTACCGGCTGCCGCTGCACCCCCCGCCAGCCGTCCATTTCACATAAGTAAACACAACGCAGAGTAGCCTAGCTGTGCTGTGGAGGTGTTGGAGAGCCGGCACCAACTAGTTCCCGTGCGAAGTCTGTACATATTCACGGGGCAAACCGCTTAAGCCGAAACAAGGAAGTTCATGGGAGATGTGTCGTAACCACGAAAACCTCGTATCTCGAGACCGTCGTAACACGAGGACCCCCTGTACAGGCATTTGCCATACAGTTAACAAATCCCATAAGGATTTGATCAGTGTAAGTGCAGCCGTGATGAGAGAAGTATATTCCAAATCAAATTCTATCACTGAAACTTCTCTAAAGCTGATAAATCATGGCAAAGTCAATTTCTCTCAGGTTTTTATCTCTCAAAGTTCATAAACACAAAAACAAAACTGATGTTTACAGGGAGGTTTTCAATCCCATTGTAGATGCAGTATATCCCTCTGTCTCTCTCTCTCTCTCTCTCTCTGAAATGTATGCACCACAAACAGCTGAAAAACAGCCAAGTGTATGAAATGAGTCAGACAAGACTGAACAGTGATAAGGTTTGGAGGTTTGTCAGATCACAAAAGCAGTTTTGACTGATGGGTCAATATTGAAAAAGTCAATGCAGATGGTGCATATTTAATCAAAACAACCAGCCCAGGCTGCAAAGCATTTTCTCACTCAATACAATAGACAAAAGTAACCTGATTTTCAAATCCGCAGGACTCTAAGGTGCCAGTTTAGTTCTCGAGTTCATTTCTTAGATCAGTTCAGTCAAAAAAAGTCCAATTATCACAGCGGCTCTGTTACTGATGACAACATTTAATCATGCTCCAGGCAAAAATAATACTTCCTCATGCAGAATCGTCCTCTATGAGCAAGTCTCAGACGCAATAAAATAACAGTAGAGTAAAGTAAATCATGAAATGTGCAAAATGCATCCAGCTTATTCCCCCCATAAACTTTAATCTTTAATAAATTCTAGAATAATGAGACTTCTTGGGGCTATGCATTTGTATACATGAATCTCAAGTCATGATGAAGTTGGCTGAGTGGTGAGCAACAACACTGTGACAGTGTATAAAGTGTAACTCAGACTGACACGGAGAGGACAGGGGAGTGGGAGAAGAAGAAGCACTTAGGCAAAGAGACCCATGGAGACTGACACAGTTCCAACCTGGTCCAGTAAACAAAGTGAAATGACAGCAAGTGTTGCACAGTTGCAACCCCCCTGGCAGGCGAGTGTGGCCAAAGCGCAGTTACATCAACGGGTCAAAGCACAGCCAAAGTGCGATAACCGCAGTGGTTTGTAGTGATTTCACATGTGTGCGTTTGTGTGAAATGTAGGGTACTGTATGTGTTTGTGTCTGTTCATATTGCACAACAGTGTTTGTATGTCAAGTTGACTGATCACAGTGAAGTGGAAGATGGAGGTACATGAGGAACTATGTCAGCATTACATGCTTACTCTGGGTTTCCACCCCCCCCTTGGGGAGGGGAAGATGTGGGAGTGAGGGGGCAGTGGAGAGGTGGTGATGGCTGGTGAAATGATGATCGGGAGATGCCCTTTCCTGACCTCTGAAGATGAACAGAGGATCAGAATGGTGGTTCACTGTTTTCCACCATCTGCCTTGAATTAGTGCAGGAGGTGTTACTGATTATTCTTTTTTCTCTCAAAATCTATGTATCTCACAAACAAATACTTCCTACCTGCCTTCCCAACCACTGAGTACATCTATATACCCATCCATGCATTAGCTGATGCTTACCCTTGGGGGATGTTTTGACTTTGGGTGACAGGCAGGGTACACCTTGGCCATGGAGCCAAAACAGCAAGAACTGTTAATCTACAGAAAGGTTCTTGGCTGAATGGGGATTTGAACCAACGACCCTTGTGATGTGAGGCAAATGCAAAAATTTGCAAAATCACAAACTGGATCTTTATAAATGCAAAGGGAAAGTTGATATCCTTGAAGTTTGCCTGACTTGGTGTTATACTGTGATGAGTAAGTGTTCCTTTCATTTTTTTGTAGCGAATATGACAGGAAGTAAATAGCATGAATGATTCTGAATAAGTTGATCAGCACTCTCCTAACTCAGCAGTTCCCAAACTTTCCCAAGCCCTGATCCGCAAAATATTGATGCTAGAGACTTGCGACCCACATTATTCCAGGAGGAGGTTGAAGCAAACAAAGGCTATTGATTTCAGCCCCCCCCCCCCCCCCCCCCCCCCCCCCCCCCCCCCCCCCCCCCCCACCCCACCCCCAAATAATCACCTCTGTGCACATGTCACAATATGTACTGTGTTGCTGTACATCAGCCCTGTGGATCCAGTGCTGCTGCTAATCTGTCATAATCACCTCAGGAGTCTCATGAGGACAAATAAAAAACATTCTATTCTTCTATTGTGTGACTGTAAATCTAACTGCTATTATAAATTTGCAATAATTATATGTACTGTATAAAACACACTAATTCTACAATGGTATTTAAATAGTACCCAACAGCAGCAAAAAACAAAACAAAACTAACAACAGCACAACAGGATGTTTCTTGAGCCACTGCGCACCCATATGGCTCTAAAGGGCACAATAGAATAGAATAGAATAGAATAGAATAGAATAGAATAGAATAGAAGCTATGTCAGTTAATTTAACTGTCACATTCAAGTTAATAGACAGATATGGGCTGCATACACTACACTGACAAAACAAAGTTTATTGTAAAAAGTAGTTGCACCAAGACAGAGGATACCATTGATCACAATGGTTGTGATCACCAACAAAGTCCACCATCGAAAGCACAATTAATAAAAGTTATAGTTGTATTTTTGTATTGTATTTCCGTTACAGGAAAACAACAGTAGTCATCCCACCTTTGAATAACCAGCATAAAACCGAATTTAAATGGCACATTCTTCGCTTAAATTTCATCTGAGTCTGACACCAAATCAACCCTGATGAGATACGACTGTTCGCTCCAAAACGTGTCTCCGTGCTGAATAAATTATGGCCCCCGCATGTTTTTAAAGTACAATACAGGCAGAATAATTGCTGCTCTCCAGCACACACTGTATCTTCAACTTCCCTTAAACCAGAGACACTGCACTCATCTGCCTCATTGTGTCCAATCCACAACTTGGCTGTTGGGTTGCACTTTGTATTTCATCTTGAAAACCAAGGGGGAAGGCTCCTGAAGGTACGACCTTCCCTCACTGCCACCAATTATATCAAGGCCTTATAAAATATAGATTATGTGCCATCTCATTGCTGACATATTGAAAGGCCTGTAGCATGGGGAGTGCATGGAGGGGGCATGGGCTGAAGAGGAGAGGCCAGGCTGAGTATGACAAGCTGAAGGGAATACAGGAACACAGAGGTTGACCTTGGTGAGGAGAAGTTAAAAGCAGATATAGAGAGTCTAACTTCCAGAGGACTGTGTGATCAATCCAAATCTAATCAAGTCAATCAATATTAAAATGCACTGATTGCATGGCTATTCATTAGCCTAAACCACACTAATCGGCACTAATAACCATGTATTATTAATGGGTTGGAGCTGGGTTTTGAACAACTGGCATTTAAGTTTGCGCCGTAACCTTTCAGCATAAATGTCAAGTCAAATTGTAATAGAAAAAGTTTGAAGTTCATCCGACAGCGACTTCAGACATTTCAGCTCATGTGTGTTTCTGGGCCCTAAAGTGGCCTCAGAAATTTGGAGCTCGCTGTATAATCAAAGCCTGAAATGTGATAATTGGTGACGTTAGGAAACTTCGCTGACAGGATTTCACATTTGACAGGCGGCACGTTAGCAACCAGACGACAGCTTCGCACGTCCCATCTTCACTTTGTCTCTCTCGCAAACAAACACACTAACACATGGCAGGCACTGCGGCTCGCACGGAGAAATATGTTCATGTGGCAGGACGCTCTCGAGAAGTAAACACTGGCAACTCGACAAAGATGTGTCAAAAGGATGGATTTTGACACAGGATCGATAAATGAGACGTAGGAGAGACAAAAATAGAAAATTGACCACAAGGTCTTACCGCCTATGTAGAAAATCCAAGGTTACAAACACCTTATTCCATATCACTTCTTACATTAAATCTCATGAAATGCATGAACTTCCACAAAAAAAAAAAAGTTCCAGCTCTGGCTCTCTCTTTTGAAACTGAAACATCTGAACAGCTAAGTGCTTGTGTCAGCTGTTTCTCCAAACCTCTAAGCAGAAATCTGTGGCTTTGATGACAAACGACAGAGGAAACGGCTGCAGAGCTGCAGTGACTGGCAGAGGTGACTATTTCAGCCTTGGCAGTCTCCTCTGCTGTCTTCCATCCATCAGTGTGCACAGCAACGGGAACAAATACACACCCATTCAAAGACAAACAGTGGGGTCCAAAAGCCATCGCCTTCCCATTCATCTGAATGGCTCACAGAATATTGGCCCTGCTGCAGATACAAGTGTGTTGCACAGGCACAAGCCAGTGATATTACATTATATATATAACTTTTTTATATATATATAAATATCTGTACATATGGCTGCAAGTGGGGAATAAGAGCAGGCGAAGCCCCTCCCACCCTGCTGCCCTTTTGACCTCCACAAATAGATTCCCTCAGCACTGCTCCTTCTCTGCCTGGAGAAGAATATAGATCATTCAGTCACTTGTTGAGTCCTTTTTTAGTTTTTTCTCTTTCTTACTCTTATCCTCTTAAATGTCATTGTTTGATTTTCCCTTCATGCGTCTTTTCTTTCTTGCATCGCCTATCCCTCGTACTCTGTCGTCTCTTCTTCTGCCTCTGGCCACACTGCCATCACTTCCAGCTTGGGGGAAATCTTCTTAGCGGCCTTGAGCATACTTGATTTTCCAATTAAATCAAGATGTATTTGCCTTTCAAAACTCCCCCTTTCCTCACTCCTTCTCCCTTCGGAATAATTGATGGAGGTCTCCGGCCTTATGATGAATGGCTTTCAAGCTGCCGATGAATAGGAAGATGAATGATTTTACCCCTGTAAGGGCCAGAGGAGGTTGGAACAAGGAATGCTGACACCGTGACAAATACACTGACCATAGCAACTGAACCTGGCTGAATTAGCGAGAGAGCGAGGGGTGGCATGCGTTCATCGCAGCTCGACAGACGCTCCGCTGGCCGCCGCCGCCTCGGCACGTCTGCTCACCCCACGGACAATTACCTGAGCCTCGCAATTAACCACAGGCACAGCAATATTGCTGACAGCCTGCCAGGAGACGGGTGGAGGTGGCTGAGTGCCAGGCTGCTGGCGCTGGACAGCGCTGTGTAGGACGCTTGTGTTTGTGCCCTCTGGAAATGTCGAGGCCAAGAGAACAGATGCAGGAAGGTGAGTAGCTGCCCCAGGTGACTGGATGAGGATGGCGCCACCACTTTCCTCAAAGCTGAAACAAGTTTTTCCTCTGCTTTCACTCAACCCGCTGTCATACAGCTGAGAGGTGGCAAATGGTTCTAAGAACGGATTCAATGAGCAAATGATGGGCCATCTGTTTTAAAGGGCCAATAAGTAAGATTGTTACTGCCCGCAGAAGATAATAACCATAATATATTCACATAGGGGGTGACAAGATTGTTGATAAGTGCTTAATGATTATGTTGCCAGCTGGTGAGTTGTTGGCGTTCAATTTTTTTCTGGCACCAGCTACTTTGGGAAACAAACTTGCTCCGTCCTCGTCAATGTGCCAGAACAGAAAAGTTTAACAAGTAAAAGTGAAAGCGCTGCCACTGTTACAGTACTGAGTTTGGAAACAGGCAGCGGCACAGAGGGGGAAACTAAGACGTCAGTGGGAACATAAATTTAATTATTATTAGAAACGTTATATAATTAGAGAACATTATTAGAAACCTTGGTGGGTCCGCTGAGATTCATCAGCAGCTTTCAAAAGCTGATGATCTTCATTTATTTTTCATGGCTAATTATCCAGCTGTCATTGTTGCAATTGCAAAGATACAGCATAATTCATATATTCCCAAATATTTCTTTCAATGAACAATACAGAAAAGCAAAGCACTGGTTTTCAGTGTCTCATGCATTGTAAGACGTGGTGCATTTTGATTCCACTGGTGTCTCTGATTGTTTTTCATGCTCCTAACCGTAAGTTTACTTGGACTGCATTTTAAATGCTTTGAAATGAATTTGTCATAAACTGTGACCTCTTTTATTTACTTACAGTTGTTTATTTGCATCAAGTATTTACATAGCAAATTTCCAACAAATTACCAAATAGTATATAAAGTAATTACGCTGAGTTCACTGATGCAATGCAGTAATTCGCTATACGTGATAAAGATGGGAGAGATGTATGGAAGAGTAATGCTGCAATTAAATATATGGAGCCTGGATTTAGGTTACAGACACACTCATGTAAAACATTTGTCAGAAGTCATCAGTACTTGCAATATGCTGTGTTGCTACATTTTTTCCAACATGGCACTGACATACTGACACGAGTCATTGAAAACATTGTTTCCACACAAGTCAATAGACTTATGACTTATGTAAGAATGATGTGCTCAGTAAAGTAGATCTGATATTTATGGGAAAAGTAATAATATCAAAAGACCAATGGGAGCTTTAGTTTTAGGAACAATTTGATGCAGCTTTAAATTAAAGAAGAAACTTGCAATAAGTTCGGCACAACTAATATGTATTAATGTATAGACAGTAAAGTCCATTGGATACGTTCCAGGAGAAGAGCGACACCAGAAGAAGAGAGACTGTCATATACGTGATGCCTCGCGTTCTCTGATCAATTCTCACTGTGTTTTCATTTCCATGCAACTCCTGGCTGGCCACAGAGGAACAAAACTGCCCCACCAGTGCGTGCCCCCCCAGGCGCACTCTGCGTTTCTATGGCACCCAGCTGAACGCTTTGAAACCCAGCTCTCTTTTCATGATATTACTCTTCAATAAAGCCCACAGCTACTGCAGCAGAGGCCCAACACAGAGCCACGGGAGGAGCTGCCTCGCCAGCCTGTGTTCTGGCCCGTGTGCACTGCGAGCCCAGGGGCGATGCAGGGATGAAGCGGTTTGAGCTGTGCGTGCAGAGAGGGGACAGATGAGTGATAGTGGAGGGACAGGGGCTCAGGGACGTGACAGGAGCAGATCCATTTAGATTAGGCAGTTTTAATATCCTATGAAGTCTCCAATAACCAGCGGTCGGAACCACTGCCGCTCTGTCGTCATGTGACTGTCCATCACCTTTGACGTAACCTCACATGATGGCGTTTTGAATTGCTGCCATGACCGGCCTTGTATCTTTGCTGTTACATTGACGGCAAGCAATAAAAACCATCCTCCAACCTCCCCTACTGTAAAGCCATTCACATAGAGCTTCACCTGCATGAAACATTTCCAGGAAATATACCCAAACACATTTAATTTAATAAGTTTATACTTTCTATTACTACTACTCGCTATCATTAACATACAGACAAGACAAGATTATTACCTATAAAGAGAGAGGTATAAGAAAGTGTTCGAATGTAATGCTCCCCGTTAAATTCCAGCACTGAGATGTAATAAGAGGAATATTATTTATCAGTTCTCATCAAAATAAAGTGAATAAAGTTGATTTCTGGCATATTCATCTTGACACATGCAACCTGTCCATTGCTCAACAGAATTTCAAACGTCTAGCGTGCAGAGTAAGCAAAAAGAAAAAAGAAAAGTTAGGTCAAACCCGGCAGATAATGACGCAGCCAGATTGATGTGACATATCTTTTGCATTCTAGAATGCCGTGATAACAGCAAGCCAAGGGTTCTTCCTCTTCCTTTGTTTTCGCCCTGTCTCTGCGTTAATGGCAATGGCAGCTGTTTCCCACTGGAACGCTGTGAGCCGTTCAAACATGACCGAGCTCAAACCTGAGCTGCACTGGTAATGAAGAGAACAGCGTGACGGCCCCAGACGACACCCACTGATGAAGTCACATAGCGGTGGAACAAGCCACCTCCTTATGTAACAACAGCATGTTGGTGCCTTTACTGAAGAGGTAAACATGTGTGGACTCAGGTTTTATTAGGGTGTAACAACAACCATCATAACATACAGGTTTTATAATCCTACAGGTTCTGTAAGCATAAGTCATAACTATAGTTACTGCGATATGGAGGAGGAGGCCACCGCCACAGAACTGATCAAGGCCAATGAGACACCAAACCTCACCTGTGAGGCAAACTGCAATTTGTGACTATGGGCTATACAAATCAAATTTGATTGATTGATTGAATTGACCTCTCGCCATGCGCCAAGCATCTATGTCTATTGACACAAGCATAATTAATGAGACCACACAGTGGATATCTAACGCAAACAAGCAAACAGAAACAGTACCAGCCGTCCTGAACGCCCGCATACAGGTGTTTCATTTTCACAGTTGATGAGAGCAGGCGATGGAGAGGCGTCCACTGAGACGCCAGTGTCTCCATTGCTGCGTGAGCAGCTGCAAGGTGCCCCTGACTGTACAGTCGCATGTGTGCACCGAGGCGGTTTTGTACAAAACAATCAAAATTACTTAATGAGTGCAGTAATGAGAATTTAACTTTTGTTATGGAGAACTTTGATGCAAGTTGATGATTATTTCAACATGTAATGTGGCTGAGATGAAAATACTTCTTCTGGATATTCTGTTTTTAATTTTAGGAAGGCAAATCAATCAGAAAGACTCATTTGACAAAAACAAAAAGCGGTGTTGTTTATACGGCCCCCGAGAGAAGTGAGAGGTGAAATTTAAAATTATACATGAAATAATAGAAATGTCTATTATTTCATGTGTCTCTAATATAAATACAGAAATAGTGATAAGTATGAGCATTTAAAACAGATGTGAAATGATTACTGTTTTGCTACAACCACAAACACAATATAACACTATATAAGGGCCAAACTGTGTATCACACTGTGAGAGTTGTAGCCAGTCAACGTGTCTCCTAGTAAATGACTTAATTAGTATTTAGAATATTTGAGAATATTATTCTCGTATGTTTCATGTTAAAAACATTGTTGGTATGGAAACACCCCGACTCAGCAAATGTGTGGTTAGAGCCTGGAGCACATTTGGTTCACCTAAGTATGAGATACAACATAATAACACACAGATTTTTACCCAGAACCAAACTGGCTTCACGTCTTCTCTATGTTATGGTTAAGCTAGATGACTGGTGATTTCTAAGCCGGTGATGAAGTACGAGTGTACAGGTGTAAGGCCGGGGACTGAACTATGAAACATTGGTTCATACCTGTGAGGTACTCTGGGTCAGGCACAGGGTCTGACAGCTCCTCATGGCACTGAACCTCCGTTGGCACAGACGCCACCACCATGCCATCTGGGAGCTGCTGCTCGATGCCTCGGGCAAAGTTCTTCTGCCTGATGTGAGAGTGAGAGAGATGACAGGAGGTTCTGTTTAGGGACGTGAGCGTTCAGACGTGCTTTATGTGTGGAGAGAGAAGAGGGTCACGGAACAAAGGTAAATGAGCGATGAAGCAAAGTGGGTCAGGTGGATCCCATGTCTGCCTTTTAAATTCAAAAACTTAAAACGCAATGAGAAATTTAGTGACAAACGGTCGCGTGTAATGTGATCATTACAGTTTGGTCCGGATTTTCCAACATATGCACAATATGACACATTTAAACCACCGCGATAGAGGCAGTCGCTCTATTTAAAAAAATTAATAACCTAAAATCAATTCAGGGCAATTTGGTAAGTTGAAATGTGATATTTCTGCTCAGACCTCAGGCCACTGAATTCATCATTTCAGCTGCTGTGCAGTGAGAACGTCTGCGCCACAAGCATGTGTGTGTGTGTGTATTCATATGTCTTCTATATACACATTATGTACTGTGTATACTGTATATGTGTGTATTCTACAGTAGTAGAGTAAAAGCTGGTATGAAGTATTTACTTTGTGGTAAAATGTCATCCCTTATGTTTGTGTGGCTGCCATGGTGGTGTGTAATCTCCAATTATCTCTCCACAGCTGAAAGAGGATGATGACGTGTAGAATCTCATGCTTACTGACAGTTTACATGACGTGCACGGTAATTAGTTTTCCGCTCCTCTGTTTGGCAGCGTTCTAACCGACAGGTGTGATCAGCTGATTCGGTGTAACTTCCACCTCCAGACTGTGGTGGAGGAAACCCAGGTGCACTCGGTTTTCACGGCTGACATCGGAAAACAAATATTTGACATTTTAAATCAGACATCAGTTTGCCCTTGCTTTCTGTTCTCAGACCCATTTGCTGACGCCTTCAAGGAACGTATACGATCAGCAGAGAACTCACAAATTCATCATCAGAAGTCTTCATTTCAGCGTTCTGCAAATCCCATGATTGTTTGCCAATGCCGACACCGCCTTAAGACAATTAAATAATGTATTCTCCAGAAACTGAAATCATTTGGAAATGACCTTTATTAAAAGCAGTGGCGATGGACACAGGTGAAGGAGTCAAGAGGAAAATGAAGCCATGGGTGAAGGCTGGAGCCGCGGAGTAGATCAAACATGGATAAGAAGTGTTTCTCATGAGTGGCACATTGCAAAGAAACACTTTCTGGCACACCATTAAGAAAAGATCAATACAGGGTGGCAATTATGTAGGCCTGTGCAGTGTGTTGACGAGACAAAGTCTCCCATTAAGCGCCTCATTTTTCATTACGTTGATTGTTCTGTTGCGACGTGACTCATGTTCAGTGTGGGAGCCGACATCCTCATTTGTCTGTTGTTGCCTGTGACTCTCGGTTGAACTCACCCAGTCCACTCCATCGCTCTTTGTCTCTGTGGCAGTTCGGTTCCAAGGGCCCACAACACAATGACGCCAATAAATCACAGTCATTCAGGTGTCTTGGGGCCAAAGCTGATGAGAGTATCTCTGCATCCTCTGATTGTTTACAACATGTACAATCTTGTACATTATGTGTGTTTTGATTAGAATTAAGGTTTAACAGCATAAGTTAACCCCTGCATATCAGACGCCTAAACTGTAAATGTGCATATTATATAAAAAGCACAAATTACTGCATCTTATCTGACGGTTTAGATTCTGTGTAGTGTTGTTCATCTTTTACCCTGCTTACAGCGATGGTTCATTACCAAAGTAAGAAGCAGGAAGTGATGTGTAAATGCTCTGATCTGACAACTCTGGGTAACAACAAGCAGAGCGGCACATCTCACATCACTGCATTTTTAAAAACCCGCCCTCAGTTTTCCAGCTCTCACTCAGACTCCTGACATCGACAGAGGGATAACTCATTCGCTGCTGGTTACATACTATAGCTCTCAAATTTCAAATCACCACTTCCTGTGTGCTGGGAACTTGCCGCCTGGTAATCGTATCTAACAACAGTTATTATTAAATTGAGCAAACGAGATTTATAGCATCTCGAGCACCTCACTTAGACGGAGTGGATGTTCTTTTCAGCAGCACAATTAAGCCAAGTGCTTTATTATACTTACAGTATTATTATTAATATGAGCACATGATTCCAGTCATGCACATTCAGTATGCGTGAAGTGGCCATTGAAAGCACCAGAGGTGCTGATGGTTTAAAATGGCAGTAGTGTTCTTGTTAATACGCACCATGCGTTTACGTGCAGTTTGATCTATGGCGTGCTCTGAGCCCAAAAGACCAAACAAATATTTACTCATTCCGAGCTGCTGCCGTCGGGAAAGCCATCGGCTATTTGTCTCAACATGGCGACATTCTGATGGCATCTGGTGTGTGTGGCCAAACGAGTGATGCTGTTAGAAGCTGCTGGTGACGTCAAACTAAACTGGGGTAAAACATTATAATGCAACCTGAGTCTCAGGTTTAATGATGCAGCATTAAAAAAAAAAAGTTGTGTCATGTGTCACAAACTTCGACTGAATCCTACTTTACATTTGCAGCCCAAAACAATAGACAACAAAGTTGGCTGGGGTTGTATTGACACTGGAGTTACAACATCTGTCACTTTCTGCTGTAAGCAATTATGCATGTCTTCAGCTGTCAGTGTAACAAAGCACTCAGATCGAGAAGGCAACGAGTGAACCCCTGTTGTCTCCGCCTCAGCCTGCCTTTTCCTCCTGATGCATGCTAACTAGAATATGGCTTGAGCATTTATTGCTGCATTCATGTCTGACAGTCTTCATTGTTAATTTCGTTAGATGCTGACATGTAAAATTGAACAGCCATCTGGCACAATAAGGATGTCATCATTTTCCCAGAATCGAAACTCTTTAAATGTGAGGAACTGCCAAAACTTACTTAACGCTAAATTAAAACTTTTTTTTGTGTGTGTGTTTGTGTGTGTGTGCGTCCTGCAGAAGCAGTGTTGAATTATAAAACGGTCCCGAATAACAAAAGGACGCTTTTGATTAACGACAACAACCGTACGACTTTTATCTTCTTCAGCTTTCTTCCCGCTCATCCCCCCTTCCCGACTTTGATGAATAAACTCACAGCTTTCGGGGAAAATCAGCGGGGGCCACCATCCACCTTCTTCCACACCTCATCCACTCAGTTTAATTAAAAGAGTCAATGAAGGTACGTCTCTGGAGGGGCGGGGGGTATGAAGGTGGGGTACAGCAGACGGAGGTGAGCCAAAAAAAATGAGGAGGTAGAAAAAAATAAGAATTTGGGTGTGGGGGGGTTGTCAGGTGGGAGCGTGGCCTTAATTATTGATCCCAAGCAGCCGCCAGAATGAGAACAAAGGCCACTAAAATATTCATTAAAACCTGCTCGGAGCTTGTCGTGTGGAAGAGGAATGGAGAGGGGAGGGAGGACGGTGTTGGGAGTAATGTGAGGAGGTTAGCTATTTAACATCTCATTACTGGAGTCCACTGGCCCCCGCCGAGAGAGCCAGATAGAGACCCCCGTCACGGGGCCCTGTAATATTAACCCAGATCGTATCGAGCCCGATGCTCCCAAGATGTCACGGTGACCTCCTCCCTGGGCACGCTCGCATCTCATGTTGCTTTGTGACCAAAATTACATTGCGCCCTACCGGCCTGCTGCCAATGACAACCGCGCCGCTGGATTTCACCGAGGAGGAAATCCAATAAATACAGCCTGTGGTTTTTGAAATGATAATAACAAGTCGGCATGTGAAGCCGGGCGGGAGGCGGGGAGGCGGTGCGGTGGAGGGGGGTCTTCCTGCATCGGGACGGAGGGGTGCATTTCCTCTCTGAAGAACATGAGAAGCGTTTCAGGGCTGGCGAGCTTGAAAGACAAACTATGAAGGAGGCACGCTTGGAGAGAATCAAACTGGGCGTTTGGCCGTGTGTGTGTGCGTGTGTGTGTGTGTGTGTGTGTGTGTGTGTAGATGTAGCTGAAAGGGCTTGGTTGTCCAGTAGACACAGGGGGTCCACACCCACTCAGGACATGTGTTTGTGTGTAAATGCACACCTCAGCACCCTGGATGTCTTTCCTATACGCGTCCACAAGTTAAACCAATCCGTGCACCTGCTC
The DNA here is from genome assembly GCA_016785345.1 of Trinectes maculatus. Lineage (NCBI taxonomy): Eukaryota > Metazoa > Chordata > Actinopteri > Pleuronectiformes > Achiridae > Trinectes > Trinectes maculatus. Next base: position 535,171 of record JAFBJQ010001022.1, read on the forward strand.
ACACCACTTGCTGTGTTCCTTTTATCCCTCCTCATCCTGCTGTTGCTCCCGACAGTGGAGGTAGAAAACCCTCGCGGGGGCCGCAGAGCAGGTCCATTTCTCCCCCGGCATCGGCACTTTTTCCCAGATAAATAAAACATTAGCAGCCAAAACTTCTCCTGGAGGTGTTGTTTACATCCTCTTTTTTTTCTTTTTTTGTGCAAGTCATGAAATTTGTGCGCGGCAGCAACAGGAAAATACAGTTAGAAGTCAAGAACTGGTCAATTTATGTCGGAGGAAGAAGGAGTGGGAAGATGACACAGTGCGTTTGGAGTTAACCAAAAAGCACTGATGATTAGACAACATCAGAGTCAGACATTCCCTTTTCATGGAATAACAGAGACAGATGCTTTGTGCCATTCCTGCACAGTAGGATGAGGCTTTTGAAAAAGCGCCAGTGAACACAACCACATCAAGGTTTACTTACTCTCCCTCCCTTTGTTTTCGTCTTTTTCTTTCGGCTTGCCATCTCTCGAGGGCAGCGCTACAGTTACAGGACACCTGACACGGATACGGAAAGGAACGGGCCGCACTCCTGTTTAACGTGCATATTTTTCTGTTCCGTTGACTGAAATAACTGAATTATCCTATGTCTGAATGGTTTCTCTGGCTGGAAGCTATTTAAGAAATGCAGTCTCAGTCAAGTGCACAGCCGCTGGTGTGGTCTGGGTATTACCGTCTAGCGGGAGTGTACTGTGCACTGAGGAAATTCAGCCAGCGACTCCAGATCTCAGCTTTTCAAAGCTGCAGTCATTTCTTTACAGGAACTACACTGGAGCCAGTGAATCCGATATACGACACTGTGTAGGAAGCAAGGTCAAAACACTGACGCTAAGAACTGCCGATTCCATCTGAACAGAAATACTCCAGCAATCACAAAGCCAAAAGTATGTACGAGACCCCAGAATGTGTCAAGGCTCCAAATATATATGTTTGTTGGGGTCTCAAACCATGTGTTCAGGAAGAACAAAGGAGAGACCTGCATTTCTTCCTCAAAACCAGAGATAGAGTTGGCTAAAAGATGTGATAAAACCAAGCCAGAACCCCCACAATTTCCTGAGTCAGCATTGCGTTCTAATGCAACTTCTGCATGACCTGTGGCCAGCATCAGCTGCCCCCCGCCCCCCCAGGGGTCCTGGCCTGCAACCCTCATTCTTGGCTCCTATGGCTTCCTGCTCTTTGCTTTTTGTCTTCATCCCTGGTGCCAGTCTTGGAGAGAGCCTCCAGGCTCTTTCCAGACTTGGCTACCAAAGGGAGCACAACTATGACTTCTTTTAATTTTTCCTCATCGCTCATCCCCTGGTGTCAGTTGTAGTAGACATGGTTTCTCAGACATGGAGCCAAATAGGAAGCAACCAACGGAATCTTCAACCTTTCATCATGTCCTTAAGACCAGGCCACAGTCTTCAACTCGCCACACAAGCGCATAGACTATTGTTTCCCCTATTCCGGATGTTGATCACTGCACAATCAGCTGATCGATGACACACCGAAACCGAGCGACCCGAACCAGGTACCCGTTCCTCATCTGTGATCGTTCCAGCTACCCTGAGGAAACCATCACACTGATGCCGCCAGGAGAGCGAGCGACACCGTCGAAGAGCAAGAACATTGACCGCCGGACACCCAGCCATGGATGCTGTGGACACTCAGAGCGGATCTTCTATTCCACATTCCAAACTCCCACACAGTGGAGCAACGTGAAGTAAGAGGCTTATGTCTAATAGCGTTGCGTATCATTCTTTTACTTGTGATGTATAGCTAACGTGTTACATTGCCTTTATTTCGACTTGCACTGTTTTACAGTTGCACTGTCTTCTATCTTTTCTTTCCTCTCTCTCTCTCTCTCCCTCTCACGCACCCACACACCCCCACGTACAAAATAGCCACTGTTATTACCTATGTGTTTGCCTATTAGTAGGTAGTTAATGTTTGTCTAGGTTAGTTTCTAGTATAGTTTTGAACTGTGATGTTTGATGAATACAGAGTATTATTACCTCAAGTAATTATCACTATGTGTTAATAAATCCTATTATAGTTCACTCTGTCGCAGTTTGTGATTATTGTGTGTTTACTTGGAATACTTGCTGGATAACCACAGTCAGTGCTCGATTTCAGATCTTCCATTTTAATTTTGAGACTGTAACATTAAATTCAAATTGGTTATTGGTCCCTGGTGACAGGGTGGTGCCCCGACGTTACTATTTATAGTAAACATTTCTAGATATTAATGATTATCCTTGATAATCATTAATATAATTTAGCCAATAACCAAATTGACCGCTGGTGAACATCAACATAGTTGGTGCCCACTTGAGGTTATGTTTAATACATGTTGTGGCCTTCCCCAACATGTTAGACTTCGGTTCTGACAACTGGTTTCATTTAGGATTTAGATTTAGATCAAATTCATGTTTTCTTATCAAACTCCATATATTTGCAAAGAGCAGTGTACAATGCATTCAGGTTATTAGCAGGCCTCTTGATTTCAGTGGTTGGAGTTAGGGACTTGAACCTCTGGCTCGTGCTGTGACTGTATGTGGGAGCTATGGGGAATGTGATCTTTAATTACAGAGCAGGAATCTGGAATCAAATCTCAGTAGATTTTCAGGAGAAAATATAAGAAATTCATTCAGTCATTTAATATTATTTTCTTTTTATTTATGTGTAAATAAATGTGTGTGTTTGTCCCAGAAAAGGTAATAGCACAGCTGACGTGGTTTGTGGTAATACAGTTCTTTGTTGTTGTTGGTTTTTTGTAGCATTTACACAGGTAAGTACAGATTTCTTTTTACGTGATTAATGAGTCAGTTTAGTCCATTCATCCACAGAAACTTTTATCCATCGCTAGTAGCTAAAAACAGGACTATTCATGTTATATTCAGAACCTCACACAAAGATAACTTAAATCTAAATGTCTGGCTTTTTTATTTGGAAAAAAAAAGACAAAAAATGGACCATAGCTGGGGGATAAGTAAGAATTTACTGAAACTAAACTTATGTTTGATAGTCAAACTCCGTCAACCCCATGTTATTACCTCAAGTTTTTAACGCCACCTTAAATCTAGGGTGTCTAAGATCAATTGAGATTAATCAGGTCATTCAATGTTTTCTTGGCTCTAAAAACTCTTCCATGGTAATAAATAAATAAATAAATAAATAAAACGCTGAGTTGACCAAAACAAATGAGCAAACTGTCATCCACAACTGACCGATGCACCTTTAACAGTAACTCCTCTTTACATGTGGTGTTTTCTCGGCTACAGCACTGCAATCCAGATTTAATTTTTCATCCTAACACCCATTTAATACTGGCCAGAGGTGTAGTCATTCTTGCTTTGCAACATTAAATTTGACATTTGGTTTTCCTGGGGAGAGATTTACCACCTCATAGCAGACATGTACCGCCAGAGGCCCTCTTTCATATGGAACACGCTGCAGCTTCATTTAAACTTAGTGCTGCACTCACTCCTGAACCCGGCCGGATCATCAGCGTTCAGTCGCAACGCAATTTCTGTTCATTTCACATTCAAATGTTCATCTGGTCCAATTAGGTTTCATTTCGGCACATGGAGCTCCTGGTCACTTTTCATTCATTTGCTGCCATCTCTTATAATTAGGCCTTGCATTAACCATGCATCCCCAAAGAGTCGGCTGCCTTCTACCACTACCTCGTCTACACAGGAAGCTGCCTCGAACCCCTCCCGCCATTCACCACCACTTTCAAATGAGATCAGAGCATTTGAGATTTCGATTCTTGATGATGTTAACTTTCCTGCTTGAACCGTTCCTGTCTGCCTGTAACTCCAGCGGCGGATCCCCTGGTGGGTGAGTTGCCTCCGGGCAGCAGAGTCCATGCAGGGCCCAAATTAAATTCCTGGGATGCAGATGACTCTCATGACCTTCTGGCTTCCGGAGTTCAGTGGAAATGATTGGGGCTTGTGGACAGTGATAATTAATCCACTTCAAAGTAATCTACTGTCCACATCAAACCCAGTACAGATTATGAGGGACACATCCTGGCTTTGAACCCATGTGGCTTCATATCCGCATTATCCTGTAACATATGGAGTTACTTTTTTCTTTTTGTAGTATTTCTGATTCTCTGAGTATTTGTCTGAGATCAGGAGGAATGTCTTGGGTTTAATAAAGGACGATCCCTGACAGCGACAGGCTTTACTATCACTATTATTTTTTTACTGGGAGGGAATGGATGTGAAAAATCGACCATAAAATCCTGCCCCATCGTGAAATAACCTTTAAACACATTGATTCAATCCAATATGCTTTTACAGCCTGTGAGGACCAACCCACACCCTGATTATATATGCACTACATCTGATTCCATACTGCCGCTGTGTGAGGACACAGCAAACACAGGAAAGAGATCTATAGCTCTATGGACACTTAAACAAAAAACATGTACCGGTAGTTCATTATTGTATGTTTGTACACCTTTTTATTGTTGTTAATGTTTTGTATTTAATTAAGTCTAATAAAGGTAACTAAAACTGTAGCATTTGTTAGCATTAAGCATGTTTGTCAACAAAATCGTCTGTCAGCCTAAACATCTGTTCCATCAGCTGGAACGGGGTTGTCATTTGAGCAGCGCCACCTCCTGGCACTTGTTGCTTGACGAATGCAATGAATGCTCCAGGGAGTGTCTCATCTCTGGGGAACTGTGAGCAGAGTCAGGACCAGACATCTTAGATGCTACCAGAAGGGTCCGGTCTCTAACCCGACACCAATACGCAGGCTGAACACCACTTCAACTGTTTCTAATAAGAGCTGATGCTGGATAGTACTCTGAATTATTAATAATCTCAGTCATAGATAAAGTCCTCATAGTATTCACACACTTCAATTCAGTATCAGAAACTGATGTTACCTGTTCTGTTTATCCTCCAAAGTATCCCTGTCGTCTCCTATTCATATTAATCCATTATTTCACAGAAAACTGCACAGGAAACCTGGACTTAATTCATAATACTACGAGACAACAACCTGGGAAACTAAGTGCTGGACCTGATGATGAAATTTAATGCATTGGAGCTTTACAGGCTGTGGTTACACATAAGCCCAGATCTTAACACTGTTCACATGATAAAACCAACATAAACAAAAAACCCAACCAGCAGACAAAAGAGTAGCTGCCATTGGTCCACCACTATTACACACAGGTCAAAATTAAAACCCATTGTTTCAGTAAATAGAAACATCAAGTTTACACAAGGGGATGTCAGGCACAAAAGCCTGCCTTTATTTTGACAGTGCCTGAAGCACAGTTTACAACACAAACAAACACACACACACACACACACACACAGTGCCAAGTCTATACTTCTTGATGCTCACCAGCCCCCGGAAAACAAGAGTTAACCATGCACCAGTGGGCTGAACATGTGCCAACGAGTGCCTGGGTCAAAGAAGCACAAACACCTGAGAAAATGCAGTTAAAGCTTGTGGATGCCCTCACTGAACTTTTCTGAAAACATCTCCAAGATCCAGAGAGAGTAGGAAAACAGCAGGTCATGAAAAAAAACGAGTGATAAACGCAGCAGCATCTTGATTCCAAACACGCTGGGAGTAGCTGACATACTCGAGAGGATCCTCCAAAAGCACATCCTTCTGTTTGTCAAAGCAAAACACTAAAGACGAACGCACATGCATCCAAAAGACCACACCCACACACACAGAGAAAAGCAATGTAGCAGCGTATGCAGGCCAATAAAGTGAGGAAAGCAAAGACCTATATATAGCAACCATTAAGCAAACTCATGGCTCAGCGTAGGAGGGACACCTTAGGTCAAGATTTAATAGTCTGCCTACACCTGAAATATAAGTGATGCCCCATACATACATACATATATACAGGGGGTCCTCGTGTTACAACGCAGATCCGTTCCTGAGAATGTGTCGTAACCGAATTTCGCCGTTAGTCGGAACATACATTCATATGTATGTATTCGTATGTAGATAATACGTTATGCCACTAGATGTCACTATAATACCACACTAAAATAAGAGTTTATTATGGTGAATTACCTCTTGACCCTCTTGACACACCATAGGGGTTGACATCGCGAGTGCAATGAGCATTTCCTTTAGATTTCTGATATCAACCGTGTAGACCCTGTGTTGTGAATAAACCTACGGTATTGCCACGATTCCGAATGCATCTGTGTCCGTGTGCATCTCTTTACCGGCTGCCGCTGCACCCCCCGCCAGCTGTCCATTTCACATAAGTAAACACAAGGCAGAGTAGCCTAGCTGTGCTGTGGAGGTGTTGGAGAGCCGGCAGGCGCGCTGAGAGACAGAGAGAGCGCTCACCAACTAGTTCCCGTGCGAAGTCTGTACGTATTTACGAGGCAAACTGCTTAAGCTGAAACAAGGAAGTTCACGGGTGTCGCAACCACGAAATCGTCGTATCTCGCGACCGTCGGAACACGAGGACCCCCTGTATACTATACACACATACACATACACACACACACACACACACACACACACCTACATACACACACACACACACACACACACACACACACACACACACACGTGTATATATATATATATATAACTTGCGCGACTAACAA